>VACF01000762.1:0-42102 GCA_006891605.1 Pleurozium schreberi | reverse complement strand
TTTCCATTTAAGAGTATTATTACTGATTTGGGTACATTATTTGCAAGCAAGTAGTCGACTAATTGTTAAAAGAACAAGTACGTGTTCTTGTGCAATATTTGAGTGCTTGGGTCTTAAGTTGCCCATATCTGCAGATGTGTTGAGGAGTATATCAAAGACACGAAGCTGGATCATGTCCCTGACATCTTAAGCGGGCGATGTGAAGACGATAAAATTCACCAGAGCTATCACGAAATAGTGATGTCAGATTCTGACATTGACAAGTTGGTGAGTGTCGTTGAATTATTAAGATATTTGGTGACTTTTTTTCTTAGKCAATTGCTCAAAAAAAATTGTCAGCTTCAAGTCTATAGATGGAACAAAAAAAGGGTAAGTGTGTCTAAAAATGCCAGACTAATCTTGGCCTTGCACACCACTGCCACAATGTTTCCAAGACCTCATTTCATCCATCTTGCAGAGCCAGCACATACAATAATTGCATACAATAATTACTTACTCAAAATTGCTTACTCAAATTTGGCCTTCTTCAATTCAAGCCCTCAAAATGAAGAAGCCAGGAAACTCAGAACCTTCTTGAAAGAAAGTCCACATAACCATTGTTCTGAAAACCAAAAAAAATACACTGGTTGGTGATGTTTGATACAGACATAGAAAAGTTGGTAAGTTCACTTGGGAATCTAAATTCAAAACTGAAATGGTCGTTGTGTTGTCAAGAWWTTTTTTCARTCGCTTCTAAAAGARACTGATGATTTACCTGTTGCATTGTCTCTCAGTTGAGTGCCGTGCTTTGGGAGCCTCCCCATGGGAATTTTTTCATGGGATACCCTTGGCACTTATACGATGACATTGCGGACTACCTTCGTTATACTCTCTACGATGTTATAGCTCTTGATTTGTGTCTCCGGGCAAATATTCAAGCCCCCAAGCACCTCAGAGATATTTTTGCCCAGGTTTGGTTCTTAATCACACTCTYGGCCTGTCACAATTTGTACGTTATCTTTGTGCCTTTGGTATCTTCATTGTCATCTATTGGATTGTTCTGCTTTGGGTATTTGTTTAGGTGTTGTCGGTTGGTGAAGTTTAGCCTACATCTGACAAGAGGCATCAAGGATAGCGCTTGCTATCAAGGTTCATGTGTCTTAGCTTTAATAGTCTTTATTTCACACTACTCTTCGGTCTTCGGTCTAGACTCATTTTTCATTTTTTCATTTTCTAAAAGAATTATTGATGTACAGGAGATGGCGACAATTGCAACCGAGTGTGCTACCGTTCTTCGCATACTAGGAGATAGTATGAAAAACATGAAGAAGTTTTCATCCGAGAACATCATGACACGAGCAGAGGAGGCAGCTGTTGAGTTGCAATCCAAAATACACCAAAACACGGAGGTCCTTTTGGGGAGTACTACTGAGCCTGAGCTCTTGTTATTGGGGGCGCGGCGGAATTCACAACCAAGTATTCAGCTTCCATTTTTAGAKCAAGACGATTTCATCTCAGCAAACAAAGGGGGTACGAACAAATCATGGAAAAATACATTTTTACACAGGAAGTCGACCTTAGGACCACACTGGGACGGTACTCTGGAGAGAATCTCGGCTCTGTCTTTGGTCAAGTTTGCGTCTCTTCTGATTGAAGTGGTTTCAAAGATGAGGTTCGTTGTTGATTGTGTTGAGGATCTTAGCGAACAAGCTAAATTTCAAGCTTGTTCAAACTGAGTGTTGATATTCAGATAGATCCATCACGAAAAATTTGTGTACATAACAGTTTGTTGCCCATTTGAAATATGCCCCAACTTCAGAAAGTGGGGCCGATTCTGATTCGAATTAAACAATTTGAGTCTCTCTCTAGTATCCTAGTTTCCAATCAAAAGTCTGATGACTTTYGCTAACGGATCGTATGTATGACAACAAAAATGTTAACCATGACCGATCCTTACAACATGATTCTTTTTTGTAGGTCTTTTGTTGTATTTCCAATTTCTTTTAAATTTGTACAAGCATATTCAATACATCATTTAGCACCGCGCCGCCATCTGGCTTCCTTGGAGCTTACGCGTAACCGGGGGAGGTGACTGGCAACTTCCTTGACCGACAACTGCCCAATTGCAGCAATTGCTATCTGGGAGTGAGCACCATTCAGATACTTTTCCTCAGTGGCATGAAATTTCGCCGGAAAAGGGGAATTAACCATTTACCACCCCGATTTGCAATATGAATATCTTTGGGCCAATTCCAAGGGTAAGGTGAAAGCACCCAAAACCAATCGTTTAAGCAGTTTAGCATAGCTAAAAGCAACTTCTTCTGAAAATAATATTTTTGTAGAATTAGCGAGTGAAAATCATGAATATTAAAAAAAAAAATAGATTTTTTGGAAATTGTATGTAATTTCTATGATTTTTTGAAGTGCCGACTCACTAGACCACAAGAACTGTCCTACATGTGTACCTAAATTTGAACACTGCCAAAATCAGCAGTCAACAAATCAGAATTAAGTATGTGTCATTCACATGTGCCAGCAAATCACAATCATGTATTTGTAAGACATATTAACTACAATGGACGCAATTAGGTGTAGTCTATGGTACAGGATTGGGTACACGTGTGCTAATGGGTGTTTCTAACTTAGTGCATATTTTTCAGAGATGTGCTCGTTTCACAAATCAAACCCAAGTGGAATTATAATTTTCCAATCAAAACTGTAATTTCTGTGAATTTTTGAAGTAATTAGCCTGAAATTACAAGATTGCCTTTAATTTAGACTAGAGGTATAAACGTCTTATCAACAACCCAAAACTGCCCTTCTATGTATTTAATAGCACTTAACAATCTTCAAAATAAAGGGCTCACACGTTATCCCATGTTGACATTGAAGCCAGAATCTTGTCTGATTATGTCAAAAGCTCCAATGATTTATGGACAGGTTTGGATGCCATAGTGAACGCAATTGGATCCGAATAGTAGGCCACCGAATTGGGAAGGGGATGGTAAAGGGCAATTCTACCTTAAATGATTTGGGAAGGTACATTGAATAGGGATTTAACCTTTAAAGGGTGGACTAGTGACCGAAGAAATCATCCATTTTGATATCGTGGTAATCACTAGTTTAAAATAATCCAAAACTATTAATTGGAAGTCAAAGTATTATAGAAGATCTCCCCTTTCCACACAAAATTTTGAGGATGAATAGTTGCACTTGTGTACTACACATATTGATTCTCTGTCATCCATCGAACGCAAAACGTCTGCCTCAACGTTCAAAGGTAAAAGGGACCAAACAATCAAAGGGACTTATTGTGGAAATTTTAGATGTTTGAAATGCAATGTACAACCTTCGGACACTTTAGTAACTATTGATACAAGGTAGGAGCACTCAATGGTGTTAGAGTACCTAATGGCGTCAGATTCTACAAAAGGCATTGATTTTAGAACATAAATGTAGAAAGACTATAGACAGCTTATCTTTTAGGTCAAATAAAAGAAGCTACCTATGTTCTACCTACATTTAAGTTCTGAAATGAGTCACTACCATCTGTAGGAACTAATGCCATTTAGGTACATTAATGTCATTGGATGCTCCTACCCTACAACAAAGATAAATATTTCTATATTGTAATACATTGATTAATTAGTATGGGTCCTTTTAACACCCCTATTTAGTGTAAAATAACTCAAGGACAGACGGAGCTAGGTGTCGTGGAAGGAGAAATGGAAATTGTTGTTGTATTGAACGGAATTGGGAGAATTTGAAGGAATGAAAAAGTACGGTATGAGGTTTATAAAGTGCCCATTATAGAGCTAATAATTAATTTTGGGAGGTTATATTTCTAGATATAGAGTGAATTTTTACTTGAAGGACAAATGGAATTGGCATCTAACTCAAGTTGTTTCATATTTACCTTAAAAGGTCCAAGAACTAATCATTTACATGGTGAGGCCTACTTCACTAATATGAGCAATTGAAAAAAGTGTGAACAATGACATCTTGGRCAATTTTTCATCTTTCCAAAGAGCTTCGACATCTTCAAGCCCTCTAGTTCATCCGGGACAAGGCTTTTAGATGCGCTGGCATTCCAAAATCCACCAGGCAAACTTCTTGACGATAGGAGAAGTTTGGAGGGCTCCACCTTTTTGGCAAGTCCCAAAACTTCTCCATCTTATTTGCTGAGTCGGCCCTAGTACAAATGGTTGGTGACTTGGTAGTGGATTGAAGAAATGGACAATTCCTAGATGTTAACACTTCACTAAATAAACATGCTATTTCAACCAATGAAATTTGAAATTATTTTGTTCAAGCATGCATGTTGTTTGAAACTCTGATTTTGGTTTAGTAGCTGTAGAGGATGAATTTCTAGTTGTGTTTTCAATGAAACAACAATGAAATTTGTGGTTAAAGAAAGGTGTTGTACAATTTTTGGAATGCTAGACACTTAGTTATAATTTCTGAAAGGGAAAAATGGGCCATGTTGTATTTCCACTATAAGAACCCCGTGTTTTATGTGATGTTTTCATCATTTTTTGTGACGCATTTTAGTGGACACCCAATAAAAGAACTTGTGTTTTCATATCAATGATTGCATCCACTGTAACATTCGGAATAAAAGGCTTCACCAAATTCTAAGTGATCACCATCCTGGCACTTCTTCAAAAAAAAAAAAAAGGGTTTGCTCCAATGATGTTACTTTGCAGTTAGCAATTTCTAAAAGAATTTAAAAAAAAATTGATTTAGCTCGTTTTTATACCTCTTGGAAGAACTTGAGCAAATGTAGAGTATAATCTAATTTCAAGACTTTCTTGTGCAAAGCTTAATATACACTAAAAGCAAGGTAGTTGTGTAGTGCAAGAAATATTTTTTCAATCTCTAAAACGCCCATCTTTCTTTAAATAATGTAATACTCTATATTTGTTGCAACCTCTTTCTTTATGATCTTTCTTTAATTGCAATTAATATTCACATCTACTTGGTTTGCACTTGAGAGGAGACATTGCATATTCATTGTAGTATCGTTTAATGATAACATGCATTAAAAAATTGTTGCCACATCCTTAATACTTTCATCACAATAGAAAGGACAAGTATTATGGGATGGAGGGAGCCACCGGTAGATTGAAAGTGTGACAAAGGTGCTACAATTATTAATACGTGGTGTTTTTGAATGTCTTTTTAGAAGAAGTTATTTTAAAGAAGATTGAGTGTACATGGATTGTAAGTCTCCATAATGGTAAAAGCATTATGAGGTGGACATGAGACACTTCCAAAAAACTCTGTTTGTTACAAATGGATCCACCCAAAGTTTTGCATGTTTTCACCTTGCTTTTTATTCTCTTAAAGAGATTGTCTTACAATTGATTTGGTATTGTAGAATGACCTACTTTCCATGTATATATATACATGCACTTTGTGAAATTTGAATTGTTTTGGGAATTATTGTAGTATGTTGTTTGGCATGTAGTAGAGCTACACCATAAATAAATTTGACCATAACAAGCTGAAGCATGTGATTGATCATTATTAGGGAAACAAATAAATAATGTACAATGCCTACATTGAATTTTAGGATGATGATGCTTAGATCTAGCATCTCATTGGTTGGTTTAGCCAAATTTTGGATTTACAACTATTTGTGCAAGGAGTTGTGAGAAGCACAACTTGGATAAAGATGTCCATTTTAAAAATGTAAAATTAATGTAAATCCAATAATTATAATCTAGTATTACAATTGGTGGAATTCATATACCAAATACATTTGTATTTGTTTATATAAATAGCAATATCAAATTGTAGTCATTGAATGTGCCTTAAAACATGATGAATATTCCAAATATTTTGAAGAAGATTGTTAACCAATGTGCTAKTTACTTTTCATTTTCTTTTGAAGTTGCTCTTAAAAAACACGATTGTGTACATCTTCCACTTTTGTCATTTGGCTACTTTACATAGATAGGTTCTAGCCATTGGGGCATTGAGAGGTTATGATAACTTATTTTACTTGAGGCTTGCTTACAAATCCAAAGTCTATAGATCCTTGCTTGAAATATTCATCTTCTATTTTGTGATCCTATAGTTTATTTTGAATTCACCTATTTTGAACACTTGGAAAATTTGCAGTTTATTGATAAATTGTCCTAAACCCCTAAGGACCATTTGTCCCTTTGGGTGACAACGGGGATTTTGGGCAAGTACCTATGGTATCAATTTTTATCCTCATTTTTAAATTTTTTTTTGAAAGATAGTAAAACTAATTAGTTTTATCGGAATATAATTTCTTTTCAATCAATGCCTAGAAACAAAAGTTATGCTCAAAACAACTCAAAATAGGGGAGACGGGGCAACAATTTTTTTGTATAGATTATATTTTTGTCCACATGGAAAGCTTTTATTTATTCCTTTTGTATTTGTTATGACAAAATTATGGACAATCTTGTTTTTAGGGCAACTAGAGCATCTTCTTGAAAAGATAACTTTCAGGATTCATTCTTGAATGCAATTCTTACAATTTAAAAAAAAAATTCACATGTTTTAGTTTGCTTGCTAGAAAAATCTCACCATTGGGATTACTGCACTTTAATTCTACCTTAGATATATTAATATTAGATTTTCCTTCTATCTTGTACCTATTCCTATTTAACAATATTTTAAAGAATTAAAATTACGTTTTTTCTTAATTATTTTTTCCCTAGATTTTCAATTCAATTCTTCACCACAAAGATTTTAACCCCTAAAGGACCATGATTTGTCCCTTCGGGTGACAAGGTAGATTTTGGGCATGTACCTATGATCTTAATTTTGGTCATGATCTTTTGAAACATTTTTTGATGATAGAAAAATTAATTAGCTTCATGGAAATATAATTTTTTTTCAATCAGTCCCTGGAAATAAAAGTTATGCCCAAAACAAGTCAATACAAGGGAGAGGGGGGGACAGGGGGCTACAAAACAAAGTTTCAAAAACTTGAATTTCATTTTTTGGAATATTTTTTCTCATAGTTARTTTTTGTCTACATGTAAATCATTGATTCATTCCATTTGGATTTGTTATGAGAAAGTTACGGACAATCTTGATTTTCGGGCAATTGGAGCATCTTCTTGAAAAATTAACTTGTAGGATTCATTTTTGAATGCAATTTTTACAATTATGAGAAAAAGAATGTTCCACATGGTTTAGTTTTCTCGCTAAAACAATCTCACCATTACAATTAGTACATTTCAATTCCACCTTGGAGATATTAATAAATTAGATTTTCCTTCTATCTTGTACCTACTTCTATTTAACAATTTTTAAAAGAATAAGTTAAGTTTTTTTTTAAACTCCCCTCCCCTAGAATCTCAATTCAGTTTTCCATTAGAAAGATGTAAAGCTCAAAACTCTATAGTGCAAAAAATAAAAGTTAACCCCTAAAGCCCAAGGGATTTGGACAAAACACAAGTGTGTTATAAAATATACATTCTATAACATTTTTGAAGTTTGCATCAAAGAAGTTTACGTGAAGCACAAAAAGTAGAAGATATCCGTACGGTCAAAATTGTAAAACTATTTTCAGATTATTTTCAAATGAATTTTGAAGATATAACTTCAAAAATTCACCAAAAATACAATTTCTATCCTTAACATTGTCAACAACGAAATCATTGCTATGCGAAATCATAAGCTATTCCACTGACCTCCGTCGGCGAAAGTCGGCACTCGAAAGTCGGAGATGACGAAGACTTCCCGTGCYCACGCTTCCGTCGAGATTCCGTCTCAGATTCTAACTTATAGTAGTTGGACCAGGAACAGTTCAATCTCCATGATACGACGGAGTAATTGATAAACCATTACTAGTGTTAGTTACTTTCCTGTTTCACTGCAAAGAACTGAAGAATCCGGTGGGAACCTACACTAAATAGTGAAATTAGGTTACTTTTTTACAATTAGATTGCCTTACCCCAAGAAAGTTAAGGGAATTGAAGGAAATTAGGCCCGGTTTACATTTAAGGCCGGATTGAAGGCCAATCGGAACTCTCCAAGTTTGAACCAACAGGATCACTCAATTTCTCCAAATCCGGCCCAAGGGCTTTATACTTGGGGCCGGCCGGAACTACAACTCATCCTACATGTTGCATTAGGTGGCATGGTTTTGGCGCCAAACTATCTGTCCCCAAGAGAGCAATCGGGCCGAGGTTTCTGGTGGCCGGAACTCTTATCTAGGGCCGAATTGGGCTCCTCCGTTGGATTGAAGAAATCTCCACCTACCAATGCAAAGTCTTTTTTATTTTTATTTTATACATGCTTATAATCATTATAATTATCTGAGCTCAAGAACTTCCTTCCATCTGGATTGCTAAATTTTTGGGAACATAGAGGATGAGTCAAAGAACATAAATCTATCAACTAGCCATTTGAATTGGTTCAGTTAATGTTTATTTCTGCTACATTTGTGCACGCAATATTATGTACAATTGGTCTTAACATGAGAATGATGCTCTAGTTTAAATTATTTTAGTTTTATAAATTAAACTAAAAATTAAATTAATTATCATAATTGTAAAACACTTTTAGTAGAAATTAATATTATTGATATAACCTCATATAACAACCTTATAGTTTTATGACTTTATCATATATATTTTTATTGGTATAGAATTAAAGACCTTTTAATTACCAAAGCAAATTTTAGCTTCTTAGTTGATCGATTTTTTCATTTAATTCATCTATTCAATTATTTTTTATTTTATTAGCTTTTTAGCTAATTTTATCAATTAATTTAGCACATCAACCAAACCTGGGCTAACAATAGGTTGAATTTTCTTTTTCCTATTGAGGTCATAACTAACATGCAAAGAATATAATGTTTATTTCTGCTTTATTGGGCACAATTTTACATACAATTGTTCTTGACATGAGATGTTCATTTGGTACATGCTTATGAATTAAATTTTTGATACATTTCTTATTCAACTAAATTGTACAAATACAATTCTCTAAATTGACCTCATTGTTGACGTTATGCCAGAGACTCTGACATTTGTTAGATGATGTGTGCTTTTACCAATTCCATTTTTGAAATAGAAGAAATAAGAATAGAAAGGAAAAGACGAAAAGTTAAAGAAAATGATCAAATATATTTTTTTAAATGAAAGAAAGAGGAAAAATAAATTTAAATAAATAAAATCTATTTTTATTAAATAAAAAAGAAAGGAAGAGAAAGATAAACATGCATGTTTTTATATTTTTTTAATTGAGCATTGAAAAATCCAAGAGCACATGAATTGGAAATTGAGCCTTAGAATCTGGCCCAAGGGCTTTACATTAACTGGGGCCAGTTGAAAAAACTAAGGTTGAATTGAGGGCTGGATTGAAGGCAAATCCGGCTGGCCTTCCATCCTGCCACAGGCCTAATGTAAAGCCGGCCTTAGCTAGTCAAACTACTGAAAACTTCCCGAACGATGGTAAAAACTTGGTGATGTCTTGGTGATAATTCAATGGGGAACTATCCAACATCATCAATTGATATAAATTTTTGCCCAAAATGTACTCCATCCCAATTCCCAAACAATCCTAATGAGTTTGGTTGGGAGTTGGATAAACATCTTTGTCCATTGGGCTCTTAGAATCCTTGTACATTCATCTATGACTTCATTTATCTATTTACTCCATGGACCACATTAAAGTGGCTATTCTACTTCTAATTTAGCATAACTTTCATCCTTTTTTATTCTTCATTAAGTACATTAAGCATTCAATACATAAGTTTTATTGTACTTAATTTAGATGAAATAATGACACCATAGACTATATATATGACATTCAAGCAAGGCACTATAACATTTATGATCAATGAGCCATGGTTTTTTTGGATAAATCTAAAAAGAATGAATTTTGCAATCAATTATGGTCCAAAATAAGCAATGGTTACTTTGAAATTGGCTCGCATAGGCTAAAAATTTGAAAATGTTTTTTCAGATTTGTATGTATGCAAAAATTGAAAAATGGCTTTGAATCATTCCATTTTGATTCTTGAGATGAAAGTTATGAGGAGTTTTAGTTTGCAAGTAGTTATAGACTACCAATGCCAGAATAAACTGCGTTGAAGTTCTTCGTTTAACATCCAAAAATGTTCTCAACAAGTTAACTTCTTTTTAAAGTGTGAACAAAAGTGAAATTAAACCATTCCCATACTTAAGCATGTATATACCAAATTAAATCTAAAACATGTTATTTTATGTCCACATGAGTGCAAACAAAACTCCCATTGCATGCCATTTTTGAACATTGAAGATGGTTTTTGGATAATTTGTTTTGGTGAAATCTCATCACCATCAATTCTTCCCAAATTGGATGATTTTAAGTTTTAAGAAAAATGGATATAAAAAAGACATTTCCTTTCTACTCATGATATCGAGGATGAAAAAATGCAATAGTGTCCTATATGGTTTGATTCTTTGTCATCTAGAGGACACAAAACGTCAGCTGTGGCATTCAAGGATTAACTATTATGGGCTTCAACGGTAAAATTGAACAAAACTATAGTAGAGTACAGTCTCTGGGCCAAAATGAGGGCCGGGATGACCTGGCCCCTTCGCTCCCATTCCAAGTCTTTCTAGGGGTGCAAGAAAAATAAAAAGCCCCCTATTTGAGGCCGTGGAGAACTGACCCCCTCACTCAGCTACTCAATAAAACCTTGAATTTTTTAATTTTCCACACATGATAGAATTTACAAGTTCTAAATTCATATTTGCAATCAAAGCCCCCTATATAGTTTGACGGGATGTACAAGGTAAATTAATCGGGCCCCAAATAGGGGCTTTTTATTTTACTTGCACCTCTGTAACTACAATACTTGGAGTGGCCAAGCGAGGGGGCTAGGCGGCCAATTCACCATGGCCCTATTTGGGACTAGAATAATTTATCTTCTACACCTCCCCTTGTTAATTTGGGGCCTCTGATTGCAAATATGAATTCAAAATTTGTAAATTACTCATGGATGGAAATTAAGAAAATTCAGGGTTCTCGCAAATGGCCGAGCGAGGGGGTCAATTTACCCCGGCCAAAATCAGGAGGAGGCAAGCAAAATCCACAGAGTTTTGTCTGGTCGAGTCTATAGTACCCCAACAAGTTGAATGCGGAGGTGTAACAATGGGTGAATGTAAAAAAATGCCTCCCCTATTTTTGTGCCGTAATAGCTTCATGATTAGCACCTCTCCTTGCTAATTTGGGTCCTGTGATTGCAAATATGAAGTCAAAAATTGCAAAAAAGTTTATGCATGAGAATAAAAAAGTTCCAGTGTTTTCCCGAGGGTTAAAACAAGGGGTCAAAACCACCTCCGCATTCGGCTCGTTGGGGTACTATAGACTCGACCGTTTTGGCTTTTCTGGTAGCCTAGTCTGCCCGGCTACAGTACCAGCCTCGTTGAACTACAGTAGCAACCGATTGACCCCAGTTRCTACAAAATGATCTTCCTGCAGTCATTCCACATCCAAAATCTCCAACAACCCAAGATCTCTCACTGTGGAACACTGGAAGTCCGTCGAAGAAAAGCAGATGTGAAGCCATAAACATTCTAAGCTTACAATGACTCAGTCTCCTACATTCTTACAAAACGTGGTCACAATCCCCGCTTTGACAACAACAGCCTACTTTACTGTACATATGGCGGACCCGTTCAGTAACTTGAGTTCAGTTCGCAYGCAAGAATTCTCGGTGAATCCGTCCGTCCGAGCACTCACGGCGGAAGTAAAAAAATCGTGAAATCAAAAGCCACAACACCCGTCGGGACGGATTGTTTGCTCGATCGACTGAGTCATTGTCGGCACTCCGCCGCGTCGCCAGCGCGCTGAAAAGCCTGAAATTCCTTTTATAATTCCAAGCTACTGTAGTGTCTGTAAGCCTTGAAACTACTTTTAAAACTTTTGGTTGGCGCAAATTGAAACTACTGTAGCCAACACAGCACAGGACAGCACAGGCAATCAGTGCGCATCCACATCCGCATCCGGGAGTGTCTGTATTTTCGAACCTGGTGACGCACTGACGCCGTGACGGACGTGACGGACGTGACGGGGTGCAGGGAAGAAATTCCTCTTGAGTCTTGACTGCCTGCAGGACCGTACTGTTGAATGATCGATCACGGCAAGGCGCCAAGCCCGCCGGGCTCCAATAATTGTAGCAGAGTTCGAGGAAGAAACTGCAGCTGATTGCTCCAGAGAAATAGAAACAAATTTATGTAAAAAAAAACACGAGCTGATCATGCAAGTTGGTAGGGAAATGATTTTTGAAAATTTCTAAAAAATAAGGGATACAATTGCCATCAATACATCTAGAAGTAGATTTTTTATTTTTGAAACTGAATTCATAATTCAAAGCTATAGCATTCCAAAATCAAGACGCAACGAAACTGACAGGTTTTTCATGCAATCACCCTAAGGCCCAACAATTTTCATAACTTTTGACGACATGGTTAAAACATTATTATGTGATATGTGATTTTTATTGTTTGGAGGACAATTGGGGAATTTTTTTAATCAATTTTTTAAGAAATATAAATTATAAATTGTTTTCTTAAGATATATATATATATCTTTGTGTGTGTTTGTATGTGGAAATCTTTGTATCATTCCATTTTGATTAATAAGATGAAAGTTATAAGGAGTTTTAGTTTGCAAGTAGTTATGAATTTTTTTACTCTAAAATAAACTATGAAGTCTTTTATTTAATTCAATTTTCTATATTTTTGAAAAAAAAAAAACATTGGATGAAAATTGTTTAATACGGATTACAAAATTCCAACCTTTTGGATTGGCAATTTTCAATTCCATGATCAAATTCTTAACAATCTAGTGTTTTGGATCATTCTGTACTACTTTCTACTTACTATTTTTTTCCAATTTGTTTTCCAATTCCAAAGTATCTGAAATTTTTTTGAGCCTATAGCCAGCTTGCCTTGTAGAATGAATCTATAGAGTTACCACCAATTTGGAACATTTTGGCATATAAATGTGACCTTCTGAAGTGGAACTCATTTTCTCCCAGGGCCAAAAAAAGGATTTTTGTCAATCCAAACGCTAATATCTTGCAATCTACCCAAAGAAAAATTCTGAAATTTTCTCCAAATGTTTTCAAACTAGATTACTACAAGATCCTACAATTACATGTGTCGAAATTTTTTGGGAAAAGACAAGACAAAACTCCTTGGAACACCAAAATCAAGGTATGAAGAAGTTTCATTGGTGCTCTATTTCTTTTCTAGTATTCTTAATTAAAATCTTCCTTTTGACACCCATTCACAAACATAGAGAAAGAGCTTTACAATTAAGGTAGAACCACCCATTACCAACTAGTGCCCCATAGCCAACCATAGATTGACTTATTTCCAACCAAGGCTAGAATGGTTATTTTTCATCTTTTTAAAGTTGGGACTAGAAGTCATGATACATGTTCCAAAGTAGTGCAAAAAAAAGTAGGAAGCAGTGAGTGGAAAAGTAGTTTTTTGAGTGATTGAAATTGGAAGAGTCTAAAGATCGGCTATGGGTCCGGAACACTTTTTGCCTTTCAAAATTCATAGTAATTTCAATTCATGCGATAAAATTACCAAAGTTTTTGCAATCCTCATCATTTTCATCAACACACCTCTAAAAATATTTACCTTGCATTCCATTGCTTCATATTTGTCCAAATTCCTTATTTGGTTAGTTATAGGTGGTTCTACCTTAACTCTAAAATTACTGCAGAGAGAGGTTATTACTTTAGAGAGTACTTTAGTGAGGCTCTACTGTACCATCAAGTGTGAACATAATAAATTGGTAATTAGTATGACCCACAGTAAACATCAAAGTGTACCGGAAGCCTACCAGCTACAGTACCGGTGATCTATGGGGCAACGCGTCCGTCCCAGCTAATCTAGGAACTAGGAAGTGTGGGGACCCAAGACGTGTGGACTCCCATTGATCCCAAAGACCGGAGCCTCTCAGCCTTGTCGGTAACCCTCCCGGTCCCACGCCGAGTCGCGCGCACGTACACCACAACTATCTCCGTCCTTTCCTCCTCCTCCTGTACCGACTGCTAAGTTAACCCAAAGTAAATCAATGAGTTTCCCAGCCTACCTACACAAGTAAGGGCCTCCTTACATGTGGAGTCGGGCCGGTGGACTCCCACTGATTCATCCGTAAGATGGGAGTCCGGCTAATCTGGAGTACCGATCTTACCAATGAATCGGAGGGAGTCCACCGGCCCGACTCCACATGTAAGGAGGCCCTAAGGCCGGGGTGAGTAAGGCCGGGGTGGACCGGCTCCTCGCTCGGCCACTTCAAGTAATTAATTCCAGGGGTGCAAGTAAAATCAAAAGCCCCCATTTTGGGCCGGATTAAATTTATCTTACACATCCCTCCATAACATTCTTAACTAGGTGTGTATCCTCCCCCCAGGTGGAGGTATAATCCTCCGCTATATACCTGGGGGGAGGATTAAGGTTATAATAGAAGCAATTTCATTGGCTGGCGTGGTTGGGAGAGAGTGGGCTGTCAAACTCAAGTATCGTGATTGGTTGCTAGGGGGCCAGATTTTGAAGAGCAAAAGGGACCTCCCCAATGAAGGTTAAGAATGTTATGCCCTCCCTAATTTGGGGCCTCTGAGTGCAAACAGTATCAGTTTAGTGCAAATATGAATTCCAAACTTGCAAATTCTATAAAGTCCCGGCGGTCAATTCAAAAAAGTCCTAGCCGTCAATTCACGTCCAAGGTGAACTGACCACCTCATTGCCCTTATCACAAGCAGGGCTTTTTTTTTGGCTTTTTGGTGCCAGATTGCACTAGAAAAAATAATTTGGCTAAAAAACGCCAAAAATAATGGCAAAAAACTTGGATGAAATCGCCAAACATCTTTGGAATTTATAAAAATCGCAGACGAATTCGCCAAATTTTGGATGAAAACCATACTATACATCCAATATGTGGATGAATGTTGTAATTTGGAGCACCACTGTAACATTTAAAAAGACATGTCAAAAAAAGTTTTTTAAAGCTGCCCGGGCTACCCAAATATCAATGAAAATTACATATCTCACAATAACTTTTTAACCATGTGGTCAAAAGTTATGAAAATTGTTGTGCCTTAAAGCTTGGGCACATGTTTTGTGAAATTTTTAAAGAAGAAAAATAAAATTTTGTTCGTGGTGAGCTGCCCAAAAATTGCTATATTGCCAAAAATGTAGTTTGGTCCTTTAGGGGTTAAGATTATTTTCATTAATAATTTTTACACTCTTCAATTATGCCACATTTTAATTTCTGAAAATTTCATTAGACGCCATATTTAATTATTTTTTGAATTGTTTTTTTAATAAATCTAACATTAGGGTAGAATATTAAAGCATTTATGGCTACTAAAAAGCTTAAGCTACATTGGCATTGTACCCTCCAATTATACCAAGAATTGAGGTAACAAACCACAAATAAATTGTCATGATTGTCAAAGTTAGGCATACTTGACACAATGCACAATGCAGTGAAAAGAGGTTGTCCTGCCTGTTTGATTAATTTTCCTCCCCCCCTCATCAGAAAAATTGACAGCCATTGGATTTGAATTAAAAAAAATCTCACCCCCCTCTTCAAGAAAAATCAACAACCATCGGATATCAAATACGTATACCAGATACAGATGTTGAATACGACTACCGAATATGGATACAAAATACAGATACTGCTATTCCATACAGATACTACATACGGATACAAATATGGATACAATATACAGATGATTGTTTATCCCATATTCTTTGTCTCCAAACCCACCCTCTGAGAAATACAAGAGGGGGTTGAGGGAGGAAGGTATCACAAGTTATAAAAATGAAAAAATGAAATATTTAAAATATTTATATCAAATCAGGAGGGGAGGGAGGTTTAAAAATTTAAATTAGATTTAGAGGGAGGAGGTGCAAAATTTTAATTTTTTTTAGTTTTAGTTTTTAGGTGCATTGTGGCAGTTTGTCACAATGCACCTAAAAGAGGCAGGAACTGCCTGCACATTGCCCTTGGTTAACGGATCTAAATGCCAAAAATGTCCAAAAGTGTGAAGGGATTCCATCCATGTCATAAGAGAAGGTTGGAGTAATGTCCTTAGTGTAAGAGTTGGTTTTTTCAACTTGAATGTCTATTTGTGGACCTTATAAGACAAGTCTCATTTTGGTGACCTACGATGTTTGACTTGATTTCTATAGATATGTACAGACTTGGATACTTTTGTTGGTGGAATTTCTTTCAATATCAATAGCTTGTATCATGCAATTTAGTCAACCTCCCTTGTAAAAACTATATCAAGTGGAATACTTTTTTTAAACAAATCTTCACTTCATACATTTTGAATGGCTTGCAATCATGTGGCATGTGTTCTACAAATGTTGGAAAAATGCCTAATAAATCCTAATGTAAATAAACCACTAGAGCTAGAAAGTATTCATGTTGAAAATGCTTCAGTGAGACCTTGTAGTTACTTGAAAGTCTCTTGTTGCACACATTTAAATATAACAATGACACTAAGCTTGATAAGGTAATATTAATCATGAGATAAATCATGGAAAATATGAAAATAACAATTCCATAAATTGAAACATAAGATATTGTATGTGAGTGTTTGAAAATCATATGTAGTACTCAAGACATTCTTTTTCACCATTTTTTCCTAAAATAAAATAAAAAACCAAAAGACAAAATAATAAAAAACCTCCTTGGATAAAAAGTACTCTAACATACAATAGTATGGAAACATTTCTTATAATTATTTCAAAAGGATGAGAGGCCAAATGATAGAGATGTCATTGAAGATTTTGAATCAACATTCAAACCGATGCAATTAAAGAACTATAAGTAGAACCTCTCTTATTACATAATGACGAGACTATACATTAAAAAAATACATTATTGGCCACCTATCTAATATTAGCTCTAAAAACACTACTTTTCAAAAAAAGGACTTCAAATGGGCCCACCTAGAAATTCCATAATTGAAAGTTATCCACTAAAAGAGGGGGCACTACAAGAGGTTTTACTTTTATATTGGTTCTTATAGAGGGGTCTGATTGTTTATTGTTAGTACTACCATCTCTATTTGTTCCATAGCTTCCCCTTAAGCTTCTACCATACCTTTAATAACAAGCTTGAACCAAAAAAGGAATTTATAAATTGGATGGTATTTCTAAACCCTTGAAGGACAATACATTCAAATTTTTTTTATGACCTAAATTTTAGATATGACATGTGAAGTGGATAGAAAGACTTCAAACCTTTTTTCACATTTTTTCACACTCTTAACCCCTAAATGCCCCAGAGGACTAAAAGTGTCCTCATAGTCTAAAATTCCAATTCAAAGTGCTGTAACTTTTGCATCCAATATCCGAATTCAATAAAAACTTTTTGGGAAATCTGAGCTCTTTCTTCAGTTTGTGTAGTAAAGTTTTTAGGTCAATCCAAAATGTACAAATGTTTTGGGAGCCAATCTAAGTTCATAGGTTCAATTTGAGTTCACTATACTGCAATTGATGGCTACAACTTTGGGAGCTTCTATCTCCTTCATCAAATGTTTGTTTTCATTAAAATTTGTTGGGTTATGTTACCCTTCAAGTATAGTTATTGTGGTAATAATTTCATGTCAATCCAAGTTGTTTTGAATGTTTGAGAGCAATTCGAAGTTCAAAATCTTGACATTCTTGGATTACAATGAACTTTGGAGGCTTATATTTTCTTCATAGAGTGTCCGTTTTTTATAACTTTTGTTGTAAAAGTTGCGTATAATATTCTAGTTTGTATGGCTAAATTTTCATATCAACCCAAGCAAGTATGAATATCTCCAAATCAGTTATGTACTTAATTATGTGAAAAAACTGTCCTAAATGCACCACTGACCTTAAATCCTATACTCTGTGTACATCTCCAAATCAATTATGTACTTAATTATGTGAAAAAACTGTTTTAGAATCAATGTTTTTTTGTGCACAGCAGTTATACACAAGGCGTAACTTATCGGGTTTTCATTCCAGTTTTTTCAATTTCATTTCTTATTATGTCATGATACCAGGTTTTATTTGCACTGCAGTGCAGTTGGGCACCCCTAAATGCACCACTGACCTTAAATCTTAAACTCTGTGCACATCTCCAAATCAATTATGTACCTAATTATGTGGAAAAAACTATTTTAGAATCAAATGTCGTTCCTTTGAAATTTTTGCGTAACATTTCCAAATGTTGCGTTCTTTGGTGGGATGGAAGCACCTTTCACTAGCCAAAAAAACCCTTGAAAATTGAACTAGTCTAACAATTATAACTAGGTACAATAGTAAAAAGTGGTAGTTTGGGGGTACCTACCTTATATACTAGGTTATCATGCTAGTTTTTTGGGTTTGGCCAGTGTAAGAGGTAGTTCAGTATTTAAAATGGATTGAAGGTCATGTTTGTTATATTGAGACTTTTCGCAGTTTCAATTCTATCTTTGACTTGAAGATAAACCGCTTTATCTTTTTAGTAGAATTTTTTTACAAATAGGTAACAATGCTAACCTTTAGAATGCCATTATAGGATCACTATTTGAGCATTATTTATTTTTGGTTTCAATTAATATTTTTTTAAAATGAATTTTCCAATAACTAGTGTTCTGTCTCAAAATCTGCAAAAAGTCTCAATATAACAAATATGGCCTTATTGGTGCTCATCCTATTTCACTTTTAAATTAAATGGGTCTTCATCAATCTTTTACATTTAAACTAGGTGGGCCTTCATCACTATTTTAGTTTTAAATTGGGTCAGCCTTCAGCAATATTCCTATTTTAAATTTGGAGGGTCTTCAACACTATTTCACTTCTGAATTGGGTGAGTCCTCATGGCCAATGTCAAAAAGAGTACATAGTTTACAAAGAGTCATATTTATTGCAAGGTCCAAATGCTGAAGATGAATGACAAATTTTGTTGTTGAATCCACTATAAGATTTTGAGGAGGTACAAACATTTTTCCACCTTGATGTGTGCATCTAGTGAATGGCGGATTCTTACATAGTTGTTCCAAGATCAATTTTGGTACAAGCTTTTTAGATTTTTTACACCATGAAACTTGGTTCTATTCTCTTTGCATTGAATGCATTTTGTGACTCATAAATTCATTCATTTTCAAAACTGCAGGAGCTTTTTGAAGTTCACCGATTTCAACATTGAAACCACCTTGAAAAAACACATTCGAATTATATCGGTACCCAGCAGACTGTACAGTACAACAGTGTCTCAATCCAAGGCGAAAACGGGCCTAATCGTTAAAGCCCAATTTTCCGACTTCTCTAGCATCATAAGAGTCTCTGCTTCCGGGGACCACCTGGCGGGACTCGCTGCGGGGATGTAGCTCAGATGGTAGAGCGCTCGCTTAGCATGCGAGAGGTATGGGGATCGATACCCCACTTCTCCAGACACCCACCTTTTTTTTTTTCCTTTCTTTCTGTCTGCTCCTACTTCGGTCTGTGTTTTTTCTCCTCCATTTTCCCTATTTTGTGCAAATTTTTTTTCCTCTGGAGTTGCCTGATGGAATAAGTCTTGTATAGTTCTAATGCAGTTTGGGTTAACCTTTTTGTCCCTATCTCTATACTTAGAATTTTTTTTGTTTTTTGTTTTGTGATTTGTGAAATGGATTGATTCTCTGTGTCTCTTTGAACTTCCTATAGTTTTCTTCGAACTGATTGATCATGAGGTTTTAGGGTTGTTGGAGTCCACTGAGCATTGCGGAATTGCTTATAGCTACTCTAAGCTAGCTCTTCCCGGATCAGATAATTACTCTCTTGTCTTAACTTAAGTAGTAACGAAAGTTGAGCTCATGCCATGATTTACGTTTTGACCATTGATTGCCTGGACTGTTAATTATTAATAAAAGATCTTTAGAACTAGGTGTACATGTAGAATCATCCACAGGCACTCACGTTCATGTAGCCTCAGCTCCTAATTGAATGGTGCCTGTTGGAATGTAAAGTATAAACTCTTTCAGTTGCTCCTCTACAAGTCAATAAACCTCTATAAGTCAACAAACCTCTATAAGTTAATAAACCTCTATAAGTCAATAAACCTCTATAAGCCAATAAACCTCTATAAGCCAATAAACCTCTATAAGCCAATAAACCTCTATAAGCCAATAAACCTCTGTAAACCATTGTTTGACCAATCCGGACTGGGTCACATTACAAAGGTGACTAAATCTGACCCTCTCTTAGCCAATAAACCTCTGTAAAGGCCATATTTGTTATATTGAGACTTTTTGTAGTCTCATTTCTATCTTCAATTCGAAGATAAATTGCTTTATCTCTTTACTAGTATTTTTTTTTATAAATAAGCAACAACATCAACGCTTAGAATTTCATTGTAGGATCACTATTTGAGCAGTATTTATTTTTGGTTTCAATTACTCTTTTTTTAAATGAATTTTCCAATAACTAGCGTTCTGTCTCAAAATCTACAAAAAGTCTCAATATAACGAATATGTCCTTTGTAAACCAATATGTCATACTGGTCCGGGACCTATTGAGTAAGGGGGGTTCTCCTGTAACTTACATGGCAGAGCCAACCACCCTATTTGGGAGCCTAAATTAAATTAAAGGCCTGAACTCATTAATGCGAATGCTTATATAGTGTTGGCCCATTAACCCAAATTAGTAAGGATATTGCAAAGCAGATAACTCTGCTGGAAGATCCCAGGTTGCAAGCATCTTGACGTGCATTGTTCTGTACTTGTTTTCTCATCGCTGATCATCATTTCTGTTGTTCAAAATCACAAGACCAGACCATTGCTTGGAGCTCCTCTGTTCCAGTGCTTGATGATTGTACGTTTTATGTTGTCATTTGGGGACAGGAAGCTAGGTTCAGGTCATGATTCACTTTAATCAATTGATCATACTTGAAAGTTTTATGCGCTTTCAAGAGGTTTAGGAAAGAGTGTTTGTTTGTTGCCCCAAAAGAAGGTGAAAACAATCTTTGTCATTCAAGATTAGATTATGTTAGATTGGAGACTGAAATAGGTACAATAGTTTGGGATTTCATGACCACGTAGTCATTACTCTATTGAATTCATCAGGTTGAAAATGAGAAAGAACATTGTAGTCGATGATTCATATTCCGTTGATGTGTAATTAAATGCTGACAATTCCGTAAATGTTTCTGTCATGTGAATCTTGAGCCCACCGATCKCAATTATTAAAAATTCTTGCCTCGACAACTCGGGAGTAAGCTTGCAATGCTTGTCAACAACGAGAGCTGACAAAGAGAGCTTGTCATGCTTGCAAGTTAAGGAAATGTCAGGTCATGGTTCTTCAAAGGTGAACAGTCGATCTCCGATGTCGCTGGCGAGACGGCTGCTGCGCTTGCGGCTGCTTCCATTGCGTTTCGCGGCGTCGATAACGCTTACTCCACTCGGCTACTCGCCGGCGCCAGACGGGTGAGTACGTGGGATCACATTCTTTACAAATTAAAGGAACGCATCATGCTCATGTGGTGGCGGCAATTCCAAGAATGAATGGTTACTTTTACGTCACTCAGAGCCATTGATGTCTCATTCTGATCGAAACCCCTTTTTCTTGTTAAACTCTGATATATATATATATTTTTCTGATAACAAAGAAGTGCATCTTAATCATCATGCTGTTTCACAACGGGAGTCTTAAGAGTTTACAATGATGGTAATGAAACGAAGTTTAGCATTACGGAGGTGGTAATGGTTCCATTATTAAGATGATTAACTCCATAACATTTTCTCCGTGGAAAACTCTGACTCAAAATTCCACGGCATCTGTTTGAAAATGGGGATTTTGAACATCTGGAGTTCATGTTGTGTCAAGTGGATTAATACACCAAAAATAGTTAGCAAGAGTAGATCAGACACTAAGTCTTTTGGTGTCACAAAAATAGTCGGTCATTAGAATTGGAATTGCTGATTTTCGCACACGGGTTCAAGCCAAAGATTCTGTGACGGTTTTTAAGAGATTAATTTCTCGAGAAATTTGGGGTGTTGTATGTTTACGGGACATTTGTAACGTTGACGGCAGGTCTTCGCCTTCGCCGATCGCTACCGAGGCAAGTACAGTGATCAGCTTGGAGGAGTGGTGTGCCCGTTCTAYTGCTCGTACTCGGGCTACAATGTAAGTTCAACAATTCGATCTGCACATGTATGGTCGAATTTGTTAAGAAAAGGTCTACAGTGTGTCAATTTTAAGTTGATATTCCAGTGCASTGGTGTAAATATGGGGTTGAAGGTCGACTGGAAAAGCGTAACTTGAGATATTAAATATGACAATGTGATCATATTGTTGCCTTGGAATTCATGCTGTCGGTGGTGAATCATCAAATTTAACTGCCTTACGTTAATCACCAGTTCAAACAATTTTGGCAGCTTTTCGATTGTGAAAAACGAGATACATGTGCAACCCGATTTGTTGTTTTGGTAACTAAGACAGATCCAGATTTAAGTAGTACAATACTTTGCCAAAAATGTGGAATTATATATACGATACCTTGCCAGAATGTGGAAAAGCCCCCAAGTTTTATGCAAGGTACCATGTTGACGCTGTTTTGGTGCACTCAATCTCAGGACGAATTGGTGTGGGGAGCCACATGGTTGTACAAGGCCACCAAAGAGAACGGATACCTGCAGTACCTCATTCGAAACGGCAACAGCCTCGGCGGCGCAACGCAGAGCGTGAACGTGTTCAGCTGGGACAACAAATTCGCTGGAGCGCAATTGCTTCTCGCCCAGTCGGTGATGCAAGGCGTGGGTGGGATCCAAGCTTACAAAGATCGCGCCGACAACTTCGTGTGCGCGGTCTTGCCGMGGAGCATCAGCCCCAACAGCCAACTGCAGTACACGAAAGGTACGCCGCATGKGATCGATCACAAAAGTCGATACATTGCAGAAACGTCATTCTTTCTCGCACAMAAGAGTCTTTCTCGATCAGGAGATCAAAATGCTTGGATCTTATTCACTCATGCTCAATGAAGCTCCAGAAACGACATCGATCGATAGGATATAGAAGGTCACGACTGTGAAATATATGATCATGCTCTCCAAATCCGACACTTTGGTTGCCAACTCTACARTTGAGGCTTTGGACTACGTTTCTGTCAGTTAATTAGGATTGCKTTATACTCTGACCASCTTTTCACCACCTGTGTTACGTTCTTGAGACGAAATCTCTCCGATGTAACCCAGGTGTGCTTGACAAGCGTGCGTTCGACTTGACTTCACGCTCAGCTAGAAAGCAAGAACACTCTCGAATGCCGTTCTTCACAACTAAGTTATGCTCTCTCTAAGCCTGCCAATTCTGTCAAATTGTGCTCCTTGTAACGAAGGTGGGAGTGGTGTGCAGGTGGGATGTTGTGGTTCATGGGACAACTGAACCTGCAGTACGTCACCTCGTCCAGCTTCCTGCTCACAACCTACGCCAAGTACCTCGCAGCCTCCCGAAGAACAGTGAACTGCGGAGGCCGTCAGGTGACCCCAGCACAGCTCCTCGGCGCCGCGCAACGTCAGATCGATTACATCTTGGGGAAAAATCCGAAGGGYCTGTCGTACATGGTGGGCTTCGGGCGGAACCCCACGCGCGTGCACCACCGCGCGGCTTCTCTGCCGTCTCTGCGCGCCCACCCTGCRAAGATCGCCTGCAACCAAGGCTTCACGTGGTACAATTCCGGGAATCCGAATCCCAACCTCGCCATGGGCGCAGTGCTCGGAGGCCCTGACCAGGGAGACAACATCAACGACAACCGCGGGAACTATGCGCAGATGGAGCCCGCGACGTACGTGAACGCGCCCATTGTGGGCACCTTGAGCGAGCTGGCCGTTGGGCGCCGCTACTAACTGGGCACCATTTCCAAGCCCTAAACCCTAAACCCAGGCTGGAATGGTGAATGGAAATCAGAGGAGGACCATTTGGTACATGATTGCAATCAGCTCCCGGTTTCCTAGCCAGACTGCCTTCCAGTTGCTGCTGAATTGGGGTTTCTGTCCGTCGCAAGATAATGTTTGTGGAGAATACCAGAGGAGGACGCTCGGTCTAGGACTACTTAGATCATTTGTAATTTGCTCCCGCGCTTTCCACTTCACTCTTGTGACTGACGTTTCAGTGCAAGTGAGAATTAGGGTTTCCGAGACATCTTTGTGTTCGTTTCTGTGAACCCCCCCCGGCCACAAAGGTTAGTGTGGGATGTAGTTCGGAGAGAGTAGATACTAAATTAGGGTTTCTGTCTGTGTCATGATCGTGAGTTTGGAGAACATCAGAGGAGGACTCACTT
This sequence comes from Pleurozium schreberi, assembly GCA_006891605.1. NCBI lineage: Eukaryota > Viridiplantae > Streptophyta > Bryopsida > Hypnales > Hylocomiaceae > Pleurozium > Pleurozium schreberi. The sequence continues at coordinate 17,838 of VACF01000762.1, read as the reverse complement.
GCTCTTGCTAGGATGTTGAAATGCCTGGATCATTTGTAATTTGCTCCCGGGTTTTCCACTTCACCCTTGTGACTGTGACGTTTCAGTGCAAGTGAGTATAAGGATTTCCGAGACATCTTTGTGTTTGTTCTTTGAACCCCCCCGGCCACAAAGGTTAGTGTGGGATGTAGTTCGGAGTAAGTAGATACTAAATTAGGGTTTCTGTCTGTGGCATGATCGTGTTTGTGGAGAACATCAGAGGAGAACTCTCGCTCTTGCTAGGATGTTGAAGTGCCTGGATCATTTGTAATTTGCTCCCGGGTTTCCCACTTCATTCTTGTGATTGATCGACGTAACACTGCTCGATCTTGAGTTTTAGCGTTTCAGAATCAACCTACAGTGCGTTCCGTGAACGCTGGTTAAGCATAGTTTAGTCGTGCTACTGAAAGGCAGCAGTCTCCGGACGTGCGATGCAGATCACGGAACGACTTCTCACCGCTGTGTCGATGTCACTCCTGCGAAACTCGTATCAGCCTCGGATCCCCGAAGCGCCTCCGCTGTTCGTCTTCTGTATGTTCAATAAACYGATGGTTGTCGGAGCTCCAGTTTATCGCTTTCAGCTCTTTTAATGAAGAGAATTTGTTCCAAGGATTATGCGCCTCGGTTTTGTTGTGAGATGAGGTCCTTACCTGATGTATATTCCCTGCTCATTAGTTATTCACAACTGTGTGGTTCTCAACGCAGACGATGTGAAGTTAAGAATGAGGAAAAATGGAAGAGAGTAAAGCAGCAAATTTATGGAAGGAAATTTTCTTAAATGCACTATCAAGTCTGAAAGGCCTTGAGATAGAGATCGCACACAAGGATGGGGAGATTCAGTTACTGGAAAACCAAATAGATCACGCGATTCGGCCTCCTTCAGAACCTTCGGCAAGCATTTTGAACGAGATGAAAGACTTGAAATCAAAGCTGAATGCAACGGAAGCTTGCTTCCAAGAAACCCTCAAACTTAACGTGAAGCTTGAGGTAAGCTGTGGCTATTATGACTCCATCATACTGATCCTTTTCGAACTGCTAGGCTTGGCTCTCAGAATTTGTTAGATTTCTGCAACAACTTCCACACGCAACATGTGACGCAAAATAGTACAAGTGTTTCTTGCAATCACCCTAACGCATATTGCCCTTAGACTAGCACTCGGCATGAGAGCTACATACGATACTTTTTCATTTGTGGCTACGATGATAGCTTCTACACATTTAGGTCTCAAATGTATGCTTTGCTGGCTCTTGAGATTCATCCCCCATGGTGTTCCATTGACCAATTTTGCAGTACGACAATACGCGATGATGTGGGCCACAAGCTAGCAATACGTGAGATGGCGTTGGGTTCTTTGGAATTCCACTTTTTTGAGGTTGGTGACGAGTTGCCTCCTTGTTATCGTTTGGCAACGAGGCATGAGGTCGAATCCGACCAGGAGGCGTTGTTTGAAGCAATGCCAGGGTGGGAGATTGCGAACCTGGGTGACGGCTCTGTCGATGGGGCTTTGTATGGAGGTCGCACAAGGTAAACCATTCTTTTGTGTGCATGTTGTAGTGCGCTAGAAACCGATGCATAGGTTTATAGTTTTCGAAGAGTTGGGAGCTCCTTCCCTTAGAAAATCTTGAATGTTCGTATTTGTAATGTATGCTTGGTCCAGGTCCTGGCTCACATTGCCGAGAAGAATTATGGGTACTTGTAATCTAACGCGGCAATGAGAGATTGCCCTGAGACTAGCACTCGGCATGTGAGCGACATAACATATTGTTTCATTTGTGGCTACGATGATGGCTTCCACACTTTTAGATCTCAAATGTACGCTTTGCTCGCTCTTGAGATTCATTCCCCATGGTGTTTCATTGACTAATTTTGCAGTACGACAAGACGCGATGATGTGGGTCACAAGCTAGCTGTACGAGGAATGCCATTATCGTGAGCTTTTTCAGCAGTTCGCGATGCTCCAGTTCTGGTTTAACGGGTGTTATCTGGACACTTGTATGAGTCAATGCTCTAAGAGATTTGATGGAGGATTACAGTTGTGTTGAGCAATTGGATTTTCTAGCAGCTCGACAGAAAACGAAAACACGGTACTGCTAGTGAAATGCCTATGGAAGGGCTGGAAGCCAGTGGATTGCTCAGATTTTAATTAGATATGAGTTCCACAAGCAGGCTGTTGCTTTCATAGCCAGTGGTATATAGAAAAGGGACCTTGTGAGAGACAGTGATACAGTCTCTCTTAGCGTCTTCTTTGAGTAACAGTTTGTATTCGATTCTAATTATGAAGCTTTGTGTGGGATCAATTCTCTTTGATGTTAATAACCTTTGTGCTCTGGAGGTTGCTGCAGCTCTCACGGTAAAGATGCTGGCCACTTGCATTTGAAAGCATCCTGTGCTCAAGTCAACCTTGTTAAACTACGAATTGTGCGAGTATCAGTAACTTTCTTTGAGTATTTCATGAGCAAGCGAGACCGTAGCAATGGAGGCATTGATGGCTGACTTTCTGATTATGCATCCAAATCATTCTTCCATGTGGGTGTTCTGTTTTTGTCTCGTGTGTTAGTGGGGAAGTATTGTTGCACATACTCTGAGCTAATTAGCTATAATTATTAGCTATACTTGAACAATTCAGTTTATGCAACACCGGAACAAGTTGTGTGTGTGAATGATCTGGATCTTGATTCAAGTGGCTCACATTTCCAATTGTCAATAAAAAGAGCTCTGCTTGCGTACTCAATAAAATCAATAGGGATTGATCACTGATCTCCACCATAAGAAACCTGCGTTTTAGTTGATGTGGACAAATTTTATCAGACGGATTTGTGTGGACATTGAAGGTGATGTATCGTATTTTTATGTCACCATTGATATTACATTAAATGTTTTTGATGACATAAAAACACGATACGTCCCCTTCGATGTCCACAAAAATCCGTCTAATAAAATTTGTCCACATCAACTAAAACATGGGTTTCTTATAGTGCTCCTTTCGAGGCCAATAGAACGAACTCTGAAGGTTTCAAGGCTGTTACTTTCTCTTCTTCGCCTCTCACACCCCGGAACAAGCATTCATCGTAGGATCCTCAATAAATGCGAGATAGAATCAAACAAGCAACGTGATCACCTTGGGAATGAAATAGACGTTGAGCTTCAGTAAGTCATCAATTTGGTAGCCAATTTGGTAGCCAATGTATGCAGTCCATCTCTTTCAATTGTTGATTTTTATTGCATTCACTTGCTGGTATATCTTTGAAGGTGATAAATCTTTGAGAAGTGAATGCGGTTAGTGTAATTGAGTTTGTGATCTTTAGTAAACTTGCCAATCACTGCACAGACAAAATCCAAATCCTTCTCCCCAACATAAAATAATATAGAGACTTCCATGTTTTGAACTTTGGCAAGATTATTAAATGCCATGTTAAGATTCACCAACAAAAAATGGAATGCAAAAAGATTCCTTTCTACAAATTTTATTGCAATTTCAAGGCAACAAAGTTGAAATCTAGTTAGAAATTTTTTGCATCCCTTCACCACACAATGTGCGGTCATTGGACAGTGTTACAAGATTTGGCTCCGATCACAATTGAATTGGTAGTTGAATTGTGTGGTTAGTGTTTGGTAATTGGAAGGTTTTGTTGTGTGGTTTTTGGAACTGTGTGGTAAATGGCTAATTTACTCTACTCTTTTGTTGTTGTTGGTTGCAATTCTCTCCGTCAGAGAATAAATCACAAATCACAGTTGAAATTGGACTCAGAAGCTGTGGAAATTAGACATGGAAGATGCTTCCTATTGATTCTCCCTAGTACATTAGAACCTCTCTAACTCCGTAAGAGCATTCCTACTCTAACACGCTCAAGGTCCGACACTCTTCAAATGTGGATGAAAAGCAATAAGGGCCCTTCACAATATGCTCTTCACACTCAATCCTTGCGTGTCAAGGAATGACCCTTGAAATCACTATTCATCCTAAGTTGAGTTGCTTTATCTTTTATTCTATTTGATGAGTGGTCTTTCTTCTATTTATAAGCCGTGCTTGGTGAGCACCCATGAGGGACAAGGAAATTGAGGGCCTTTCAAAATTAATTGGAAAGTTTGAGAGTGCCAAGTTGGGCATGTAATGGTGGCCATTCTCGAAGGCCCCTACCATGGGACACAATTGGCCTCGAGAGGTACAATGCATAATAGAGGGTCTGCACATTCATAGTTGAGGCATAAATAATAGATCGATCGATATCCTTTTTTATCTTTTTTTAACATGTTGTAGGTCCACTACTACATGACTAATATTGTGCATTATTACTTTTTAATCCAAAAGTTAGGCTCTCAGTAACTGCAACTGTAAATTAGTAGTTTTTTAATCCCAAAGTCAGGACTGCACGGGGGTGATTGCAAGAAAGACCCCCCTGTTTTTGTAGCATAGTACTCATGTTTTTTTCAGGAGTACTGTAAAATTAGAAAAACAATTTTAAAAAAATGTGAAAAATATACTTAATGTGTACACCTGTAAGAAGAAGGTACACTATGAAGGAAAAGCATAGGAAAATTCACTTAGTAAGAGAACTAGAAAAGTGCAAAATTTCATGAAAATAGGTGTTTTGATGTTTTAATTTGTAGAAAATAGGAAATGTAATTTAAAAATAAATAAAAAATTGGCAATTTGGGAGAACTTTATGATAAAAAGATTTCACCAAAATAATGATCTTAAAACCATCTTGAATGTTCAAAAGTGCGCGCGCAAGAGAGCCCTGTTAGTACGCATGTAGAAGACATAAAGTAATGTTTTTTTAGATCCCCTTTGGCGGATGCATGCCCACCTAGTGTGGGAATAGACCACAAAAATTTCAGCTCTAGATCATTAATTTTGGGCACTCCCCAGGGTAGTTGCAAGAAAGACTTGTACTATTTTCTGTCACATTTAATGTGACAAAGTTGTTTTCCATTAGAACTTTTGAATATAGAATCCGATGAAATTCAAAATTTTAGCGGAGATGGATAACTTTATTGTAATCAAATCCATTATTTTTCAGAATTTCTTAAAAATCATTTTGTATTTAAATTTGAATTTAGCTAATTTCAATTTGCCCATGTTCCGTGCTTACCCAAGCACTTGAGCTTCATCTCTTTGAAATTAGGGCAGGTGCAGTCAGGAAAAGACGAAATTGTCAACAAATACGTTTCCACTTTCGGCTCCATACCAGACTTCAGGGATACTATGCACCCAAATCCTGGATGAGGAACCATGGTCACCTTCTCAATTCTTCCGTTCAGGGTCAGAGCTGAAGCACAATTATTTTTGTGCTTAACTGTTGGAGCCTTTGCATTCCTCCGGACAACCTTCCCTGCTCGGAGCGTTGGATACACATCCGGTGATGAAGAAGTCGGAAACGCACGCACAATTCCAAGATGGAAGTGGGTGGTCTTCCAAAACCAAAGGTCATGAGGGGAACCCCTTCGACCTAGGAGGGGGGGGTCTGCCGAATCCCGCAGAGGGTACTATAAGGAGGGGTGGTCTCCCTCCTCACTTCCTCTTGGAGCCTTGGTGAGTCCCGGTGGCTCATGGTGAATGGTGGTGACTTCACCACCACTCCAAGGCACCATGGGACACTAGTGTGAGTGTCCCGTGGCATTGGTTGGGTGGTGTCCCGCTCCTTGCTAGGCCTCTTAGGGTGTATCCCAAATATGAGTACCGGTTACCTTGGTGAATAAGTAGCAAGTGCAAAATGGGCTAGCATAGAGTGGGGTGACACCCAAGGGCGGTTAGGCCCATGGTGAGTAGTGCCACCATGGAGCCTTGCACATTGAGGTGGAAGTCCCGCCCCATGTTACTAAGTGACATGCCCAATGTCATGAAGGAGGTGTGTGTGCTAGGAGTCCCGGTGACTGGGACTAAGCAAAAGGGAATTGGAAATGGGGACTAACATTGGATGTCCTTGGCATGTGCAGTGTTAGGCAGTTGGTGACTCAAGTGACGGTGTAAGTGGGTTGTGGTGAACCCACTGGAGCTAGTTGAGACTCTTGAGAGTCATTTGGGCCGCGACATCCTTGGATGTTGCAAGGAATACGGATTCAAGATACTCATGACCTGGTTTGGCATGAATCACTTCCATCTCACATCTCCCACTTCAAGACCCTTCCAAAACGGTAATACCCTAAACCCTTGTTGTTTAATCTGAGTCTTTTTTTCATTACCTTCGGCTTTGGTGAGATACTCACTTCTGTTTGTACTGTAGACCATGCGGTTTGCCATCGCTCTTGTGGTGAAACAAGGTGGACCGAAGACAAAGAACCACTTCTCATTTCAATATGTTCCATCCCACGATGCAGTGGGCGTCAACGTCGGCCATGACGACATTTTGCAGAACTTCCTTAACAAAGAAGAGGTGACTATGAATGCTGACATTCCTTGGCGTGGACTGCGGGAAAAAGCCCGCCCCTTCATGCAGATGCTCGTGGAAGCATGCTCACAGGCAGGGGATGTTGTAGTCAACTGCACAGCAGCAACAGGTAACTCATGCTTTATTTGTTATCACCATTTCGCTCCAAGGAAATTCTTGAAGACATCGTTTATATCATGCACTTGGATTGATATAAGTTCCGATTGTTTGCAGGTGCTGGCATTCAAGCCTACCGCGCAGTGTGTCGTCATATCTTGGCATTCGAGGAGGACAACGCCATCTTTGATGCCCTTATCCGTCCAGTCATGCGGTCAACAGCTGTAACTCGAACTAAGCAGCAACCTCCATTGTTGTTGTTGAAGATTTGGAGGAGGAGGAGGTACGAGTCCAACGCATCGTCAAGACATCACGATTCAGTAAGTAAGTTTTATATTCATGCATTAGTTTTTGTCACATTTAATAGATAGCATTCCTATCTTTCACATCTAATCTCTTATTGATTTATTCTATAGGCAAACCTAAGATGTGAGGACTCTGCCGTTTTTTGCGAAGTCGGGATTTTTTCCAAGCCCTCCTCAAACATTTGAGCTGCCCATATATGCTGAAGCAATTTCTGAAGATGTAGTTGTCCGTAATCAGGCAAGAAATGCTAGATTTCGTACTGTAGATCCGCGTGTTCTACAGTTTATTGACGATCACGCTGCAGAGCCAGATTCAGGGTCCTCAGATAGTGAAGGCAATTCAGCATCAGCTCACTCCAGCTGAAATATTGTCATGCAGCACAATTGTAGCTTGGCACCCTAAACAAATTTTCATCACGATACTTTCTTATCTCATTTTTCTGATGTGGGCTTTATTTTTGGAGTATGTTTGGTACCTTTGGTTATGGTGATTTGTTGGTCCCAAGTCCTACTAGAAACAAACCAGCAATTATGGAGCAGTATTTGGATATTGGAAAACATTTATCTCTGGGTTAACGTATAAACCTTGTCTCCTAAACCTAGGTTGCTCATCCTGTAAGCTTCCTAACCCTTTTGATGGAATGACATAAATGGGTCACAAAGTTCTACCTCACGCACAAATGGAAAACTTGTTTGTTTATACTTTCTTAATCAAAAGATCACCATGACCCCACATTGCATTTCTCTGAGAGTCCGTGAAGGTCTCACGGTATCGAGAGAGCCTCAGTTGTGGCTGTTGTTATACGACTTGAATTCTATCTCACTCATATACCAGCTTTATAGGATGTTATATTACCAAGGCTTTATTGTCCCGCTTTCTCTGTAGTCATATATAATTCTTAATTTTGTCTCAGTCTTTGCGTTGCTTACATTGTAAACATTCCGTTAATATCATATGATTATATATCTGTCAACATTCCATTTTTCCATTCTGTTGATGAATACTAGTTTCGTGGATTTCGGTTGAACTTTGGGGGACTCAACCGGAACACTTTCGTCCCGAGGGGCATGGCTGCCTTCTCTACTAAGCATTATTCTGTTTTGGAAATGTTAATATTGATTTACATGCCATTGATTGCAAACCCATGCACTATGATTTACACAATTGTGGCCGCCTCACCAAGTCAAGTGTGAACCAATAAAGAATTTGTTATGTCCCCCCTATATAATATATTAGTTTTATGTATATAATGTTGTTTAGGTTTCTTTGCCATTTGATGTAATCCAAACACTGCTCCACGTCAGGGGGGATGTTTTCCAATGTTGTCTAGCCACTAATAGGTCACTGAAGATTCCCAGTGCATAAATAATATTTTAATTACTTTTCTACTTTTCCCAGTTACGGGTCTTGAACAAATGTCACACACATCTTATCATGAAAAAAAGATCGGCCCTTTCAGTTGTTCTAGTCCACAGATTACTTGTACAACATATGTGGTATGTAAAACTTATATTTAATAATGTATAGACGTATAGTCTCTTATCTTTATCCTCCAACAGAGCATGTGATCCAAGCACTATATTTTGCAAGAGGGAACGTCCCATGCTTAATGGGACATCTTAGACTACAGAGAGGGTGTGCACAGGTTCAGTTGTACATACTTGCATAGGGATGTGCTTGTCGAACGACCCTTCTCTAGTCGCCTAGCGGGAAGAGCTTCTTAGAGACTCGTCATTTCCTAAACAGAGTAAGCACCTACTTCTTCACATGTTTCTCCAGTTCAATGATTTGATTTCAAAGAACATTTTAGCTTCTTATTGTTTTTTTCGATTGAATACAGTTAACTCACTGGATTTCCTCTTCATTATAGGCAAGGGAGTGCACAACGGAAATCCAAATGATTTCTCAATGAAAGTCATACTTCTTGTGGAACTTCCCTGAGCCCTTCAACAAACACGTTTGTATCGAAGGTCTTAGCGCGGATCACATGAAAGTTTGTCCAGGGCCTCCACCTACAAGCTACCCTAAACCCCATCTTCTTGTCGATTGCCGTGCATCTTCTACATGCATAGAACGTTATGATTTTTTTCCAATTCTCCACTCTCTTGGATTGCACGACCGTTGAATCACAGCATTCGCAGTAGTAATGCTATGTTCTATTAATACAGAAGCAAGCACAGGCAATCTCTCTTGTAATGTTGTGATTTAGCAGTCCAATTGTTTGTTTTGAAAGTAGTGCCAGTAGACGAATTTATCATGCGTGTAGAAGATTGACGGCAACTGAGTCGAAGGTGTTCAGCTGAAGTGCACTTCGTTGGATGTATTATTTGCCTCAATTTTTTCCACAATATTCTTCATTGTTCCGATAGTCTCAAAACACCCTGAACGCAGAAGCCCCCTGCTGTAATTCAGGTATGTCAATTCCCCATAGGAATTGTATTTGGTACTAATACTTTTGAACTCAGGTACTTTGACCTTGGTTGGCCTGTTGTTGTCAATATGGATGGACAGCGCCCGCAAGTTTTGTGCTTGGTCACACTTTACCAACTGAAATTGTGTAGTGGCCGTCCCGATCGTGTAAGGGGGAGAGTGCTCTGAGCCGTAGCACTTAGGTCATGCCAACACCATCCCTTCTATGATGTGGTCACTTGGCCTTGCCTCAAGTTGCATTGATGCCCAACCACCCCTTGCAGAGCATGGATAGTCTAATCCGTGTTTAATGGGATTTTCCAAGGTTAGATATGTAGTCTAATCCGATTTTCAAGGCGAGCATAGAGTCCCCAAGTGAAAGCAACTTCAAAAAAAGTGTGGATAACTGTTGTTAAAACAATCTTCCATCATTGTGTGGAAATTGAAATCTTTGGGTCCGTTTTCTACGGATTCAAATGGTTCTCCAATACTGACTTTAGATCTTATTTTTCATTACATGTGAATTATCTTTTTCATGCAATTTATTTCACCGTCTGAATTTCTATCCATTTTTGAATCATTGTGTCTTTCAAATTTGCATCCAATTTTGCATCAATAATTTCATCCATTTTGCATCGATCGTTTCATCCATTTCACCCTGAACCGCCTTCATCCATTTCATCCAACTACTTTCATCCACTTCATCCAACTATTTTCATCCATTTCATCCAACTAATTTCATCCATTTCATCCGACTAATTTCAACCGGTTCATCCAACTACTATCATCCAATTCATTTTCAGCTCCACTAATTATTAAACGAATGTTCATGACTTCATTCATTTTTTCCTAAAATTTTACAGCAATTTCTTCTACTTTTTCCCAAAATTTTGGTTGACTTTTTCATACTTCTTCTAATTTTTCACCATTTTCTAATTTCCATGCTCCCCACTCACCAATCCCTGCTCCCCGCTCGTCGCTCCCCGCTCGCATACCAGCATTCTCCAAGTTAAGGCTAAGCCCTCCTTATATCTCCTTAACCCTTTAAGCCTTTTTTAGCAACATAGATATTTGGGGTAGGTACATAAGACTAGAGATTTTATTATTTCTCTTTGAAATTTTTGCACAACATGTGGACAAGGAATTTCTTGAAGCCCTCGAATTTTCATAACTTTTGACTATATAATTCAAAAGTTATTGCATGATATGTTGTTTCTTTTTCAACACGGGCAATCTGGGTAGATATGAAAAAATAAATATTTTTAGAAATGAAAATTTGATATTGATTCTCTAGATTTATACGAGTGTGAAAATCTTTGAATTATTCCATTTTGATCAAGGAGTCAAAAGTTATGAAGATTTTTTTGTTTGCAGGTAGTTATGGATTAACTACTCTAAAAAAACCCTTTGAAGTCCATTATTTAATTCATTTTTTCAATATTTTTGGAAAACATCAAAAGCATTGGATGTAGATTGTTTATTACAACATTACAACCTTTGGAATTGACATTTTTCAATTTCAAAAATAAATTATGAATAGTTTAGTATTTTGAACCATTGGCTACTTCTTTCTACTTACTAGTTTTTTACTATATTTCGAACTATTCCAAATGATTTGAAAATTTTTAAGCATGCATCCAACTTGATTTGACACATGAATCCAAAGAAGCACCATCAATTTGGGCATTTTTCCATGCATAAGTGAGCTTGTGAAGTGCAAATGCCCTGTTTTTTGCAATCTACATGATGAAAAATTTTGAAATTTTTTTCACGTATTTCTAAATTAGAATACTTCAAGATCCTATGGTTACATGTGTCCAAAAATGTTTTTACCCTAATATTTGATACTAGTACTAAAAATGGCAATTTTGAAGCATTTTTGGTGAAAACTTAGTCAAAACTTTCGGGTTATATAAAAGTAATCAAAAGTAATTTTCCAATTTTTTTAATCCGTAAAAACTTCAACATTCAATAACTTTCACACCATAGGTCAGAACGCCACAAAACAAAGCCCATGCATCCTTCCTCGTGGAGAGCTTTCTGACAGTATAAGATTGGAAGACCCAAGTTCTAAAAGATCTCAACTTAACAAACAAACAAAAATAAAAAATGAACAACCTTTGGTAGAACCACCCATTGCCAACCAGGGATCCATATTCAATTTGTAGGTTTAGCTATAGGGTGATTGCAAGAAACACTTGTACTATTTTGTGTCACACGTTGCGTGTGGAAGTTTTTTTTTTTTTAACTTTAATTTGTAAAATGCTCAAAAGAGCAAGAAATTTGGAAGCAAGCTTTCTGATTGTATGGAAAATAAACATGAATTTTTTCAATTTTAATAAAATTATTTAAGTGAACGAAATTGAATTTTGATAATTGTCACACTTGCAGATTTGGTGGTTTTTAGTACTATCGAGTACCTGTTTTGAAAAGTTAGGTTATGAAACTTTGTGGGGTGCTTTATATATGGAAATATAACTTTCCAGCACAGGGATTTTTGATTGCCTATTGCAAGAGAGTTCTAGATTGGCCTAAAGTGAGCACCATTTGCAATGAATTTTTGAATAATGAAAAATGATTTTGGTGGATCTTTTTTTATGACTAGACATCCACATAAAGTTTTTTCAAATGAAAAATTTTTAATTTATTTTTGAAAATTTTATCATATTTTTTAATAATTAAAATATCAAAGTATGTATTTTCTTGAGATTTGGCACTTTTCAAGTTCTCCTACTTAAAGAATTTTCCTACACTTTTCCTTCCTACGGTATGTTTTTCTTAAAGGTATATACATTAGTCATATTTTTCTTAAATTTTTAAAATTAGTTTTTTAATTTTAAAGTACTCCCGAAAAAATCAGCCGAATACAACAAAATCGACAGGTGTTTCTTGCAATCACCCTATATCCAAGCAAAGCTTGGAATGTGTTTTTTGTTCTTTTTTTTAGATTGGGACTAATAAGTTGAAGATACATGTCCCAAATAAAAATATAAAAATATAAAAAAATATAAAATATAAAAAATTATTTACAACTATTTCTAAAAGCCTAAAAAATTATTCTTGAGAAAAATTAGAAAAAGGAACACACTTACGCATGAATAGAAAGAAATCAATCCAAAATTAGGAGAAAGTGGTCCGAAATGATCCTAAACTACCGGATGATCGTGGAAAGGTATCCAAACCAAATGGAGTGGTTGCGGGTTCGATACCTGGCAATAACAGGTGATTTACCTGGCATGAAATCAGCCTCTCTACTTCGTAGAACCCCCATGCACTGTGTTCTTCAACACTCTTGTTCAATTCAAAAAAAAAAAAAAAAAAATTAGGAGGAAGTATCGAAAAGCAAAAAATCCCTATATGCCTACCAAATTGTGGAATTGTGAAAAGTAAATTATTTCGGCACCAACCTTCCAAAACTGACCTATGCATATGGTATACTCCTCGTCCTCGAGAATATGTATTGAATGCTTAACCCTTGGGTCCTTGCAAGAAAGACTCACCTCAAAACGTAGCGTTTTGAACAGTACTCCTTTTTTTCTTTGGGAGTACTATATAATTAGTAAAACAATTTTTAAGAAAAGAAAAAAATATGTTTGATGTATACACCTTTAAGAAGAAGGTTCCCTAGGAAGGAAAAGCATAGAAAAATTCTCTAAGTAGGAGAACTAGAAAAGTGCAAAATTTCAAGAAAATAGTAACTTTCACTCTATTTTCACATTTTTATTTGTAAAAAATAGGAAAAGAAATTTTATGAAAAAATAAAAATTGTCCATTTGAGAAGACTTTATGGTAAAGAGACTCCACCAAAAGAACAATCTTGAAACTATTTTCAATGCTCATAATTGCACGCACAAGAGAGCCCTATTTGCATGAACACAAAGGACATAAAATAATGTTTTTCAAAATTTCCTTCGGTCAATTTGTGCCTACTAAGTATGGGAATAGACCCTACAAATCTCAGCTCTAGATCATTATTTTTGGGTACTCCCCAATACTAAAAACCCCTAAACTGCAAAGTGTGACAAATTAGCCAAATTTGTATTTAAATATAAAATTATTTTTGAAAATTTCTGAAAAATAAGGGATATAATTACTGTCAAGCTAGCCATCTCCAATAAAAGTTTCAAGCTCAACAAGTCCATGCTTCAAAAGTTATAGCACATGACAACTTTGTCACTCCAAATGTGACGCCAAATAGTACTAGTCTTTCTTGCAATCACCCCCTTGAACAACGCGGAAGATGTTTATTGTCCTATGGATGACAAAAATCTCATCTGTTGAGTGGACACTCACTAATTTTCATCCGTTCTTTTTTTGAAAGTGACCACACATGTGTCAATCATCATGGGAAGTCAAATTTAGTGTATCTAATTGCTTCCATATTTTTAGCTAGCCCTAATTCTATGAAGATAGTAAAGATTTTCACATGAAAGTGTTTTGTGCCACAATGCCCTTCTCGCAATTTTTGAATGGGTAGCATGAGGTAGTGGTTTGTACAGTTTATCCAAAGCTAAACATGTGCGTGAACAGTGTTTTTTCCCTCGGTCAAGCACTACGTATTGCACCCCACCTTTGCCAGTGGTGATAGGTCCGTCCTTTAACCCTTAAAGGACAAACCTATCACCGCGGGCGACGGCAGGGTGCAATATCTAGTGCTTGACTGAGGGGAAAAACACTCTTCACACACATGTTTAGCTTTGGATTAATTGTTTAAACCAATACTTGATGCTACCCATTCAAAAATTGCGAGAAGGATAGTGTGGCACTAAACACTTTCATGTGAAAATCTTTACTATCTTCATAGAATTAGAGCTACCTAAAAATATAGAAGCAATTAAAAACACTAAATTTGACTTTCCATGATGATTGACATATGTGTGGTCACTTTTAGGAAAAGAACGGATGAAAATTAGTGTGTCCACTCACCAGATGAGTTTTTGTCATCGAAAGGACAATAAACGTCCGAGGCGGCGTTTAAGGGTTAAGGGTTAAGGGTTAAGTGGTAGACAATGCGTGGTTCTACCATATCTTAAAAGGTATGATATTTTCTGCACATGTTGAGGCTCGAGGAACGACACATGCCACTTGAAAGGGAGTGACAGCGCTTAAATTCCTGAATGGGCAGAAAAAAGTGTTGAATAGAACTTGTCATTCCTGGCTGCCGTGAGCGGCGTTTGGCGTGCCATGCTACACATGAAAAATGTGAGCACGCCTGATCCATGACGAASTTCACGCAATTCACGTGACTGTCCCGGTCTCAATGCAGCAATGGCCAGACAAGCTCGGACAAGCTCGATCGGACAAGCTGAGGCCATGGATCGATCGGAAAAAACTCATGAATATATAGAAACAACGAACTTCTAAAGMTCTAGCTATCAATCAATCCTCACATCGATCTGTTCACCCAGCAATCAATCGATCAGTGCGTGCTCTTGAATTCGATCGATCGATCAGAGCTCTTCAATTCAATTCAATTCAATTCAACTCTCTAGCTCAGAGCGAGCGAGTGGGTGTTGCTGCGCGACGACTAATTGTTGTGAAGGATGGTTCAATTCCAATTGTTTGGCCTCCATGCCCCGATTCCGTCGGGGTATCGTCTGGCTACGACCCAAGATGTGGAAAACAACAAGCAGGACTTGCTGCAGGCAATGCCGGGCTGGGAGATTGCCAATCTTGCCAATGGTTCCGTAGATGGGGCTTCCTATGGCGGTAATGTCAGGTACGGCTACACTGTCGTCGTCTATCCTTGGTTCGCACTTTGTTCCACATAAAGTTAAGTTGATTTGGCAAGGTTTTAAGGTTTTGATCGATGGAGGGGCAGGAGAAGGTGTAATCCGTGTTAATAGCGCATTCAATTGGAGCCCCAACTTCATTGTGTCAAGAGTACAACTTTGCATTACATCCTATCACCTTTTCGACCCTCCTAGCACTTGAAAGTTGTCGATTCCATATTATAGTTTTGGGGTTAAGTTACCGAATTTCCAAGTTCTCGTTTTATGCTGCTGGGATGGCTCTATTTTCTTGGTCAAGATGTGAACAAACTGTACCAGGTTGAGTCGGTGAGTCTCATGATTCATAGATGCACGTACGGAAAAAGCTGACATCTGCTTAAGAGCATCCCCACCAGGCTGGCAAAATGTGGGTAGGATTTGGCTTGCAAAATGGGAGGGCATCCATTTTGCAAGCCGGACGCCCCACCAATGGCTTGTTAAGAAGCCAAGGAGGACAATAGCAAGGGCAATAGCAAACTATAATGGCGACTTTTCATAGGAGGCAATACCCACTCATGTTGACTTTTCATGCACTTTATTTTGTCTTATACGGTTTGCAAGCCAAGCCTTGGCTTGCAAAACCACCCATTTTGCAAGCCGCTAGAGGTTTTGGAGCCGGCCTCTTAAGAAGTTCATCCGTTTTGCAAGAAGGGTGGGGCACTTTAGCAAGCCGCCTTGGACAAGTCATCCGTGACAAATCTAAGCGTCTTATTCATTTTGATTATGAACTCTTGACAGTGGTGACACATCAACTGTCACAATCTGGTCAGCACCACCGTCAGGCACTCCTACCTCAAACGCAATCAATGTGCAAATGTAAATGCAATCCACTTCTTCACTAAAACAAGGGCAATTGCAATATCCCAGTTGAACAATATTCTAATTTAAAGAACACGTGCGACGACAGTAACCAACAACTCATCACCCACAAATTAGCAGTGAGGAGGTTGCACTCTAATGCACAAATTGAAACTGAGGGTTGCAGGCCTGTGCGCGATGAGTCCTTTCCTGTATGCTCCAGAATGTAAACCTGCAACCGACTCTGTGCAAACTAACAAAAAAATGTTCTCAAGCGGGAAAGATAACCTCCTTAAAAATGGTCAAAATCAACCAAGCGGGTTTTTTTTAGGGTTTGGGGTGTTTTAGGGTTTAGGGTTTAGGGGAAGGAAAGGAGAGTTAGGATGTCAGTCTCAACTAGTGGAAGGTTAGGGGGCCTGCGTCTTTGGTGATAGCAGGGACTAGATGTGCAGGACGCGGTGAAGTACTGTAAGCCGCGGCGTACTTATCAACTCGGAGCGCATTGTATCCGGAGCCAGTGAAGTAAGAGCCATCGAGGAAAATGTCGCCACTCGAAGCCCAGTTCCACCGTTTCCAGCCTCCGAAAGTCGGACCACCGTCATCGATATGTTTCGTCACCTGAATTGCAATACAATCAGAGTCAAAAAAGAAGAAAAAAACACAAAGCAGCAAACGCAATCAATTAGATTCTCTTTTCTGTTAAAATGGTATGTTTCAGAGTGCCAAAGTTTGTGACTGACGCTCATCAAGTGTCGATAGTGTCCCCCAAAGTAGCTTCTTTCAATTGCCCCGCAGAGCCTTGAAATCTACACACCTGAGGTTTCAATTCGGCGACTGAAACTGCGCAAATTTCACTAAAACCCACAATTCGAAGAACAAACGAACAAATTCGAAGTGCCCAGACGATCTGGAAATTAGGACTTTGAAGTGACCAGAGATTTAAACCTAGGATTCTGACGTGCACAGAGCCATAAAATCTTATCAGAGCAAAATTAGATCAGAGATTGCTGTTGAGCTTCTCAAACTGCTTGGCTTGCGCCCGAACACTTCACGGTTTACAAACACCCGATTCTAACAAATAGGAGGCTCT
Source organism: Pleurozium schreberi (assembly GCA_006891605.1). Taxonomy (NCBI): domain Eukaryota; kingdom Viridiplantae; phylum Streptophyta; class Bryopsida; order Hypnales; family Hylocomiaceae; genus Pleurozium; species Pleurozium schreberi. The sequence continues at coordinate 960 of VACF01000762.1, read as the reverse complement.
GTGGAATTTCCTATTTTTTTTTGGTAGTTTTGTTATTTTTTCTGATGGTGCAGGACACAAACAAACCCTTAAACCCTAAACCCATACCCACCCTTAAACCCTAAACCCATACCCACCCTTAAACCCTAAACCCATACCCACCCTTAAACCCGAAACCCTGAGTGACTCACCTCTGTCTTGTCACGGGGATTAAAAAGGTTTCCTTGGCTAAGAATCTCAGGGTCCTCGCTTCCTCCGATCGCATACAAGTCCCAGCCGTGGGAGTAGTGGTTGTTCACAACATGAAACGTGCCGTACCGGCATCTGCATTACAGTCACAGTCATCCCTTTGCCATACTCAAAACATCATGACATTCACAAATTGCTAACATCTAAATTGTTGGTGACTATGTAATGAATCTAATTCACCACTTCTACAGCATTGATCCATTTCAGGTCAACTTTAGGACTAATTGGTATCCAAATCTCCTCGAAGAGTAGGTTACTAAATGCTAACCTTAAATTATCTGAATTTATGATAATTACGCAGTCTTGAGTTGAATGGGGATAGTTAAGCTTACAAATAATCCCAGTGTAGTTGATAGTAACTCTAGGTTTAATCCAGTTAACATGATCCTGAAATGTTTGATACCCAAGAAAATTTAGTGTACCATGATTCTGGTTCACTAAAATCGTCACATTTGTTAAAATGGCGAGATTTCAAATACTTGACGTTCTTCAAACAGCTTGTCGGGAACCTCAGATCTAACCACTCCAAGTCTTTAGAGCTTCACGCACTACAATGTTAAAAATTTTGTCAATTCGAGACATGCCATTGTAATGAGCATGATCATTAAAGTACCGTGGCAATCTTTGAACGAGGCCGCGTCCAAATCTGTTGTAAGCCACAGTCGCCCTCATGCCCCTGTCTGCAGACCAGGCAGGGCTCGATCCAAACAACATCACCTGCAATCAGCCCCA
>VACF01000761.1:0-40571 GCA_006891605.1 Pleurozium schreberi | reverse complement strand
AACAAGTGCGACATGACCGCATACGCAGCCGAATTCGCGTCCGAAACGTCCACACTCTCCCCACCCTCGACATCCTCCCCTTTCCGAAACATGGAGGACACATTCCGAAATGCAGCGTGCGAGGGGACAAAAACCGTGAACGGCTCCTCCGTGGAACCTAACATCGCAACCATCGCATCGCCAAACACACCAACACTCCGATACTTGGATTTCGAAGGGAAGAATAATCCGGAGGGAGACGGAGCGCGAATGTAGAACAGGATTGTAAGGACGAAGTAGGAAATCGCAACCAGGGCGCGTAAGGTGAAGACGAAATGTGACGTGGACGGCCGTAATGTCAAAGAGGCCATCTGCAACACACAATGTAGCTAATGCTTGTAAAAACAACACCAACAACAAGAGTAGCTAGCTATCGCCTGTAAAAACAACGAGAGTTCATTTCTGAGAGAAAAAAACTTGACTTTATTGTAATAAGAAGCGAAGAGAGAGAGAGGAAGACCTGCGCACTACCTCTAGTACGACGAGCTTCGACGTGAGGGTGAGCTCAAAGATCTTCAAGCAGCTGTCACGTTGTGCTGAAGAGGACGAGCGGGGGAAGGAGATGAAGTGCGGGTGTAGGGGTCTCTTGTTTGAACTTCGAGGTTGCTTTACCGTTTATTCGAATCACCCACATCTGCTCACTCTCTAATATCACATTTCGGGGAGGACACTAAATCGTGCCCATGAAATGGGCCCCGCAGGCTACATTTACCACAGGGGAAAACGCAGGAATTTTTTATTTTTTGCACAACTTTTTTTTTCGCAATTTCTGAATTAAGATTTGCAATCAGAGACCCAAATTAGTTGAGAAATGTTTAAAGCATACCCTAGTGACAGCTCAATATAGGGGGCTTTTTTTTACTTTTAACCTCGAAGAACCCAAACATTACCTTGCGGGGCCCATTTCATGGGCACAATTTAGTGTCTTGCTAAGCTTGGTCTACACAACAAGAGAGAAGTTCGGACTTCAAATATAGTCCACATGTGGTCACACCAAACCAAAATTTCGAAGGGAGCCTAACCAAACTACTCCTTAGCACTCCATCTTGCAAAAACCAATATTTACTTGAATACGCCCGAACTCCAATGTACTCATGCTTTGTTGGATTTATTTTTGGCTTGCCATGGTCTAATACAACAAACTCATAATTGTGCATAGTAATGTCATTGCATGTATGAATTGCAAAGGCAATTTTGCAATTTGAGGAGCATATCACATGGGCCATGGTAGGATTTCATTTCTAAAGCTTTGAACTCCCCTCATGCGAAACCCAAACAAGCTTTTTTGGCATGTTCAGTTTATAAAGTATATGTGGGAATGCTTTAAGGGTATAATATACATTTTTGAAGTGATTTATTGCTCAAAAGCAAATCAATTCTTTTAAAAAGAATAGTTGGCCATATATTCTCCCTTTCATAATGGGTGAAATTTGCTAAATTCATTACATGAGATATGAGGGAAATGGAGGGTCGTTTCAGCCTTGTTCCCTTGTTGTTCCCGATGTCGTAAAGTAACGGCTGATTGTTGTCAGGGTTCTGATTACTAAATTTTGTTTTTTTATGTTTTTTTATGTTTTTTTGTTTCTGAAATAAAAAAAAAAAGTTGATAAATAAATAAATTTATTTGTTTATTTTAAAAATGACGTGGCAAACTCTCGGCCATGTCACAGCGTTGATATGGTGCAGTTTTTTGCGTTCCCACAGTCCGGGAACTCGCTATCTCTTGGAGGCCTCAAATCTCATGTAATGGTTATAAAATCTTCAGTGAGTATGCTTCAATTTGGATGAATCATATGCGCATTGGCAGTGAGATCCTCCATTTTTGTTTACTATCTTCATATCTAATATCATATCTTTGTATATTCTGAAAATTATATCTTTAAGGATGCTCGAGGAATCTCTTCTAAGTCATTTATTTCTTAGAAAAAATACAATTTTTTTGAAGAAATTTTTAGTGATGTWTTCCCCTTCTCACAATACATAAAAATAACTAAATTTTTATATATTATTTGAAGAATATTGCTTCCTTTTAGATGAGTCTTTTGTATTTTAATGAATAAATATGTTATCATCCATATTTTGTTTATTTTATCTACGTCTATTGATATAAAGAGTTTCATGACTTTAGTGAAGATATAGCTTTCTACAATGTCAAACAAAAATGAAAYCAAAGACCATGGGTTACGTYTGTATATGATTGTCACCTTATRGTATATTCACATATTTTTCTCAAGGAGACATTCATATATGTCCTCTAACTAAATGTTATATCCACATATTTTTCTAAGCTTACATTCACAACAAGGGGAATCCAAAAATACACTCTATGAGAAACAACTTTTTAAAATTTTATTTCAAGTTTTGTGGATTTCGTTTTGGGCTTGCCAAGTTTAGTTCAAAGCTTATTGTGGTGATTTTGGAAAATAACCATTACTCCTAGGCATCAATTGAAATAAAATTTATATTCCCAAAAGAATAATAATTTTATCTATCTTATATAAACATTTCAAAAAATTTCATCAAAAATTGAGCTCATAGAAAGTTGCTTGAAATCCATTTTGTCTCCCATGAAACAAATCAAACTTTAGGAATTAATCTCTAAAGAGATATATTACCTTGACTATGATCAATACAATTTGTCACCCAAAGAAAGATTTGATAACTTGATCCCTGTGGAGTTGATTTATCTTTTTCAAAATTAAGATGATGGCTTTTGTTTGAATGTATCCTAAATGCACATATGCATTTTCACATGGTATATTTTCAACATATATAGTAGGATTTTCTTACAGTCTTGGATGTGCAACCTATAGTGAATTTCATTGTACATTTTTAGGGCCTTCAAGATTCACTAACCGCATAAGCTAAAATTTAAATTTTTGAGCTAAAGAAAATAGATTAATACAATAATTTTTGAAACATAATTCTATTGTTATAAAATGTAGTATATACATATGAAAGTAAATATTTTTGGATATTTTAATACTTTAGTTCAAATAAAGATTCTAATATAAAATTTAGGTTATTTATCTTATAACTATTTGTAATTTGCAACACTAATTTATTAAAATTATATTATTTTAAACTAGTTTAAGTTGAAATATTATAATATTAAAATATTTTGAAAGAAAAATTTGGATAGTGATACTAGTATTGTGCCTTCTTTAATAGAATAAAGGAATTTAGTTTTTTTTGCCTTTAGTGTTTCAACACTTTTGGATTTCCTATTCTATATTTTGACTTTTCATATCAATATACAAATCTTTTATAAGGAAAGATCTTGAGTTTTCAATTTTTTTTTCCTTCAAGGTTACTTTAGAGGGGTTTTTGTATTTTTCTTTATAAAAAGTTAAAATATCCTAGTGCTACCTAATATTCTAAAATGTAACTATATGTTCGACAAAGAAATTTGATGTTTTCTATTATAGGATATATTTGTTGTAAGATGACAAAACATAGACATAAACAATAAACAAGCCACCAAGACAAATTAAAAAGACAATTCACATAAAGTGAAGATGTTGCCATTGTAGATATTGCCAAGATATGGTTAAATCTTGCCAATCACAATCAATCAAGGAGCTTAAAATAAACTTTATTGTGTGAGAAATCATCAGTCACCCTTTTGGTATTCAATCCCATGTGCCCACCTTCATATTTTGAAGTTATAGCCTATATTATGGTTGTGACTACATTATAATTACAAATGTATTATATACAAAAAAATCATTTATTTAGTCTCCAAATTTACTAAAACACCACCTTTATTGTATCAAAACATATTACACATTGAAGGAATTACCATCAAGTTTTATATTCACAATGCTATTCTATCATAATAAAAATAATGAAATTAAATGAACGCAAGTCTATAATAGAACATGTGGTTCACATAATTGTATTATAATAAATTAATCATGTTGTAATTTATTATATTCATATTTTGRTTGAGAAGGCCAATGATTAAATGGAGGATGTTAAAGGGGTTGATGACTTGGCCGCACATCTAGTTGAACATTATGAATATTCATTTGAGGCTATCTATTAGATAAATGAAGACGCCAAAAATATGACTAAATGTACTCATTGTAGAATGGAGGTTGTAGAGGATATCCTTGAACATGTTCATTATATGATTGATGTGGTGGAGGATATCCTTGAACTTGTTCACCATATAATTGATATGGTGAAGTATACCTTGGAGCATATTTATCAAATAGTTGATTAGGTGGAGTATGCCTTTGATCAAATTCCTCATATATTTGGTGTGGTGGAGTATATCTTTGAGTATGATGAACATGTTCATTGTATGGTTGGAGTGGTTGGAGTGGTGGAGTATACATTTGAGCATTTTCATTATATAATTGAGGTGGTGGAGTATTCTTTTGAGCATATTTATTTGAAGATTCAGGTGGTGGTGGAGTATGTCTTTGAGTATGATGAACATGTTCATTGTATGGTTGGAGTGGTTGGAGTGGTGGAGTATACATTTGAGCATTTTCATTATATAATTGAGGCGGTGGAGTATTCTTTTGAGCATATTCATTTGAAGATTCAGGTGGTGGAGTGTAACTCTCAAAATGATCATCCAATGATTGAGGTGGTGAGGTTGTATTAGTTTGAGCATGTTCATTWAATTCTTGAAGTGGAGGATKACATAAGCGACTAAATTTATGTTTTGGTTTTGACAAAGGTTGGTGAGTGGAGTGTTGGTAAGTTTTTTTAGTTTGTTTGTTTGACCTTTTCAATGCTTTAGCTGGAGGGAAGTGCTTATCATAAGGTATAGAACTTACAGCTTTGCTATAACTACTACTTTGGGTGAATTCTATCTGTTGTGGACTTTGCAAGACAATCTTATATATTGGTGATGATGATGGTGGTTTGTATACTTGCTTGGATGATCCTTGGTTTGCTTCAACTCTAGATAGTATATGTATTGGAATAATATTTTTCTTCTTCATTTTTTTAACTTTTGATTTTGCATTTGTTGAAATTTTATTGCTATTTTGAGGTGAATTTGTATTATATGGAATTGAAGCATGTTGAAAAAAACTAAATTCTGGTGATTGGCAAAATACGTGTCTTTGATTTTGGTGTTGATCATCAATATTTGAAGTTATTGTACTTGAGTTAAATTGAAATGAAGGTAGTGTGGCTAGCTCAGCCCACACATTTATAGTTTGATTTCTTGTCATCCTTACAATATTAGAATATTACCTTAAAATTRTACTTATAGTATGTTGAAATATACCATCTATATTATTCATTACAAAATTCTTTTATTTGTATTTAGAACAAAAAATTGCACACTAAAGTTTGAATTTTAGGTTCTATCCATATGGTTAGATTCATCAATGATATCACCAATATTTTTCTATAAATTTTGAAAGGGGAAATTCAAAATTCCTTGTAAATTCAATTACAAGCAAAATATTTTCATTTTTTGAGTAGATTTTGTTTGAAAGAATTTGAAATGAGGTTCTCTTGACATGGTGACTTTTTGGAATTTTTATATTCTTTGATTTTTATAACCTCGTTTTTGCAATTCCAAGTTTGAACTTTGAACTAGAGTCAATGCAAGTCAACCTCTTGACAATCTTCCAAGTTTGTAATTTTAGAAAAATATGTGCTCTAGTAACACCAAATACAACCCTTGGATAGGACTACAACTTCATAAAGGATCATCAAAAATTAGGATGACTTTCATCCAAGTTGTAATGCAAAAGAAATCTAATTTCGAATCTATACATCGTCCAGAAAGTGGATGTCGGAGCGCTCTAGGGTTAAAGGCAAAATGATATTTTGAGCTCATTTCCATAGTTAAAATAACTCAAACAAGGAATTTAATTTTCCTTTGCCTTAATGTCTTTGAGATTGTGAGATGTGAAGTTTGAAGTATGAGATTGTATATTATATTTATTCAATTTGTAATTTATAAGTGTCAATTTTCTATAGTTCTTTAAAGTTAATAGAAAAAGGGAAGAGGAAAAAATGAATTGATTTTTTTTTCATAGGAAAAGACAAAATCTATACTAAAATGCAAATTTGAAGGGTAATTTTTTGAATTGGACTTAGTGGAAAAGGAAAAGGGTGAACTTCAAATTTAAGGCCTCCATTTACATACTTGAATTTTAATAATTAAACTCATATTTATAAAAAATATTATGGAATGTCCACTAAAGATGAAAGACTAGTTTTATTTTTTTAAGGCTCAAAACTTGAATAAAATTTTAGAAATTAGATACAATGCAACATTTAAAGTCACTTAAACCTAAACTTCATTCTACTTTCAAAAATAAATAAATTTTTTGAAAAGCACTTTTCATATGTTAGGAATCATAAACTTTAAAATGTATAGAAAACAATGGTCTTTGAAGAAGTTTCTAATATCTTCTTTTAAAATGCCCTAATTACTACTATWATATATGATTTGAGGCTTCAACCAATATAGGAAGACTATATAGAAATATTTWTAGTATAATTTATTATTTTAATATTGGAATTAAAATACTCATCTACAYTCAAGCCTCTTAATTTGTACTACTTTATAATAATCAAATTTCAAGATAGTAAAGAGGCGTAAGAATGTTTTGCAGTGCAAATATGATATACTATGTACGAAGACATAGTTGATAAATTCTCAAATCCTAAAACTTTAATTTTTTTCTCACTTAATAAGTATGGAGTCTTTAAAAACCATACCTACCCACAAACTAAAACTCCTCATAACTTTTAACTCACTAATCCAAATGGAACAATTCAAAGCATTCCACTTATATATAATTGTAAAGAACCAATTTCAAATTTTTATTTTTTCAAAAATGATTTTTAAAGAAGTTTTTTGGGCTGTCCATGCTGCCCAAAGTTCAAAGAAAATCACATATCACGCAATAACTTTTTAATAGTATAGTCAAATGTTATGAAAATTGTTGGGCCTTAAAGCAACTCCTCGGACACATGTTGTGTAAAAATTTCAAAGAAGAGTAATGAAAAATCCATTTGTAGTGAGCAGCCCAAAATTGCTATGTTGCCAAAAAACGCAGCTTGGTCCTTTAGGGTAAACTCTCCTTAAGACTACCAACAAGATCCAACAAGATCCAACAAAGATCTTTTAGTAGAGTTCATTAGGAGGTGCTAAAGCTATATACTAGAGCACTTTTTGAGTTATTACTTTTTCCTACATTTAGTGTTAAACACTGAACTCATTACAAACAGTGAAGTTTTCAATTTTCTCAATATGCAAGGTAGGAGACGGACTGCATTTTGATAATCTTTCAAAATTTGAGAATTTTTTTTGCTGCACTCCCCTTGTAGCTCTTTCATTTTCTCTTATTTTTTCACAGATTATAAAAGAGTGTCATAGTTCCTTTTCTGTTTTACTTTCTCGACATGCCACATGTCATAACCACAATTCAATCTTCTGCTTCAAAATTTCAAGCCTTGATGCCCACGAAGGTAAAACAACCCATTGTGGTCAAAATTTGGAGTCTGTCATCATGACATTGCTGAAAGTTTTCAAAAAAAATTCCACGTAAGGACAAGTGTGAGAAATAGTGTGAGCAATTGAAATTATATTTTTGAGACAAAATATGATTCAGTTATGAATTTTTGAAGTGATATGCCCAAAAGAGTAAGTAGGCCGCTACCTGATAACCAACAAAACCTATATCCAATATGCTCATCTTAACCCCTAAAGGTTGTGATTCATTGTAAAATGGGCAAACTTTATCTCTAAGCWCAATTCAACCTTTGAAATTGTGTTCAAACAATAATCTTATATTTTTGTTACTTGAAACTTTGGATTCTATATTATTTTGAGAAGTTTCAATTTATTTTGTGAAAAATTGTAATTGTTATCAATTTTGTTGCAAAAATTGAATATAAATTAGAAAAAGTAACAAACAACCCAAATTATTTGAAATGTTTTCAAGAGGTACATGTAGCAAGGGAGATTAGTGTGGAAAATTTTCAAATGCTTATTTTAAACCACTCGAGCAGTATTCTGACGAATTCGTGCGGGGATATAATTTTTAAAGTGTGCTGCGCACCGATTTCTTCAACTGAGCAATAGGGTAGAGAATACTAAAGTCTTTAGGGACCTCATGGCGTCTCCTATACTCACTCCCGTTTCTAATAATAACTCTTCTATTCATATACTTGGTTGGACTTATTAGAAAGTGGTGTAAGCATGGCTCGGCTAATTGGCTATGGCTACTGATCTTGAATGGAAAAGGGTTTGGCTATTGCCACTCATGGGGAACTACAATCTCCCACTTGGGCTTTAACCAATCCAGGAGTCTAATAATTGGGCTTCAACCAATCCAGGTGCATTCATTGTTTCTACTATTGACTTGAAAGTCACCAATTGGACATTTTTAGTTCTCAGCGTCCTTGTTGAGTTAAAAACGCCCTTGAGGCTAAGATTGTGTTCAAAAACCTCATTGATAGCAAATCTTCTAAATCACATTCTATATTGACTTGCAAGCACGGGCTAACATAGGGAGGAAACACCCAAAACCATCAAAACAAACAATTCAGCATAGTTGGAGGTACCATTTTCTAGGAAAAGAAAACAGTTCTTTTAGTATTAGCAATTAAAAATCATAAATTTAAAAAACAAAAATTGAAATGTTAGGATATGACATGTAATTACTATGAATTTTCACAATAGAAGTCCCCATGCCCGTGAAACTCTCACATAGCTTGATCCTAGTACCAAAATCTAAAGAATCAGCAGTCAACCAATCATTCATTAAGTATCGGAATGGTTTGATTGCAATTTGAGGGACACTTTCAATAGAAGTCTACTTGTTAGGCATGAGGTTAGGTTTGGGTGTTTTCACCTTCATGGGCTCTAATCCCTCCTTCAATCAATGAGATTCTACCTCATCAACTTCAAAATATTGAAGTTGCATAATTATTATGAAGTAAGCAAAACGATTTCCTGCCAATTAAGGGGAGTTTAGAAAAGATACCTACAATTCAATCTAATGCTTTTCTGATTCCTAATTCCCGACGCAGGGCAACTATGGCTATGTTTGTTACATCTTTAAGATTTTTCTGTCCTAGATTTGAGAGCTTCAAGGTTTGAGAAAAGGCACTCCAGTAGTGACTCAACCAGGAACTCGGTTTGAAGGACACTCCGAAACGGAAGCAGTTGACCTACTTAAGAGCATCCCCACCATGACTTCCGTATCCCTTTCCCTACTTTAGTTCGAGACCTCAGATACGGATGAGACCTGGCGAATCCTGCAAACAAGGCTCGTTTACAGAACTGGAGCGCAATTGTTTGCCAGTTCTGTAAAATTTAGGGATGCAGAACTTGTAAAAGTCTGGTGCGGTGAAGGTTACCTATCTGTATCTCTATTTGAGGTCCTCTCCCTAAATTTTTAGGGATAGGGAACTCACTGGTGGGGTTACACATCAAACACTGAGACTACACCTGTCCTAGATTTCGGTGCCCTGGGTTTTCAGTTGGGCAAACGAAATTAAACCCATCTCAGCACTTTCAAACTCTAATTTTCCAGCGCTTGAAGTTCGCAAACTAGAATTTGCCAACCGAAAAAGACATGAAGCTAACTTTGATCGTCCAGTGGAGGTCAATTTATTGACCTAAATCCTCCGCTAATTTCATCAATTGTCTACGAATTTTAAAAACGGTCCTGCCACTAAATCTAATTATGGCTCATATGCCGGAAAATCAAGAAACTCAAAGACCTGATCAACTAAGCGTTCACAAGTTTTCAGTAAATCAATCTCACAACCAGCTCTAACATATTGAATCCAATTTGAAACTTATACCAAAATGAGTCTCATACAAATCGTGGGACCGTGCACTCAAAGTTTTTTTCAACAGGATTCAATATGAGCTCCCCAAGTCAAAATCAAACATAGCGACTAGCATACCATTTTCCAACTGAAACGATTCTCACTAGAAAGCTTATTGGCTTATCCTTAACCCCTTTCGAAACAAGTACGAAATGAGTTACACCATCTCACACTGATCATGGAATTGTGTCCCCCGAAAGTGAAAAATTTAATCGTACAACGGGAATCAATCTGTCGCATCAAACCCTGCGTGTGACCAGGCCCAAATCATGACCTATCCTACCAATCAATGAAAGGTTATGAAACCCACGAAACACTACAGTAGATTACACAACTTACTCTAGAAAAACGACCTAAATTGTTCTCCCCACTTGCCACAAACAAAAAAAACTACCTCCAAATTTAGAAACCTTAGCAACAACTCTATCTTCATATTAACCTCAAATTCTTGAGAACGGCGGATTTCAATGAGCCCTATCGACCCAAAAACCTCGAGATTGAAAAAAAAGTTCTACAGCTGAGCTTTCAAAGCTCAACCCACTGGAACATCGCAATTGCGGTGGTGTAATTCTGAAAAACGACAACCAGTACATAACGACTCTGAAAATCTCTACAGGAGACTAGATTTAACCACGTCGACTGGGTTCGATCAAGACGGTCAAATTCTACAGAATCAGTCTCGATAATAAGCAATCCTGGTTTCGATCTGGACAACGCACCTGCAATTGAAATTGAAATTGAAATTGAAAGAGAGAATCTTCAACCCCAATTTTTAGTGGGTAACTAGCGGAAAGGAAGAGGGAGTGTTCATGTAGTAGGAGTCCACACGATCGACGCGGCCACGACGAGCCACCATGTTTGACTCTGACAAGACTACATACCTCCGGACTATAGAAAGGGAGACTCTATACTACCTAGAAAGAAATTAGAAACAATTTCGTACGCACCTGCAACAGCTACGGACGGCGACGACGACGACAGCGACGACTAAGCGGCAGTTCTGCTACCCAATTCTCCTGAAAATTCGCAGTGCTCTGGAGCAGCTCCGTCTCCAGACGTGAGCGGCATGAATCTCAGTGGGTTGGCTTGGCTTGGGCGATGCATGATGCGGCTATCTACTGTAGAACGAATTGAGAATTCTTCTTGCTTTCAGGGCAAGTAGGTTGAATTGCAAGCTGAGCAAGTGTTTTTGATATTGTGAGAGCACGGGCTGTTTTTGTTTGTGTGTGTGATGAGAGAGAGAGAGCGGGAGAGAGCGAGAGAGAGGACATGGCCGGCAAGGGTATTGGGTGGCAGGCTTGGAGAAAATGACTGACGCCACGGGCGATTCAACATTCTACGGGCAAGCAAGCAATTGATTCCGTTGCATGAGAATAATGACGTTAGCCCGTTGACCGCTTTTACGCTCCACTCTCTCTAATTGCACTCTCTCTGGAATGTGTTGTGCAACAACTGTGCATTTGTCCTTTCAAATATACAAAAGTGTAAGGTGGGTATACCCCCAAACCGTCATAAATTGGTATTGTGCCTATTTACTATTATTGGTCTGGTCAGATTTTCATATTGTATTGTTGGCAAGTGAAAGGAGGTTCCAATGCACCAAAGAATGCGACATTTGGATACAATATGCAAAAGTTATGAAGGGTCAAAGTTTGGTTCTAAAAGTGTTTCTTCTACATAGGTGCATAATTGATTTTGGAGATGTACATAGTATGAAGATGTCGATTTTAGATCAGGGGTGATTTGGGGGGGGGCCTACTGTATATGTGATAAGGAAAACGACTATATTGGATATCAATTGGTACAATCTAAGAATGGTTGAGCCATGAATTGGTTGCAAATTGCCCCAATTTTTGAAAAAATAAAGTACCCACTATCAATTTTTTAGAATTTAACTAGGTGAGTTAAAAGATAGGGTTTATTCAATGCAAAAGGGGAAATTTTTATATAATATGTAGGACTGTTATAGGATCCATGAAATGCTCCAAAATCTAATATATATTTATATATATATATATATATATATATATTTAAATTAGACTATATAAAAACATTATATAGTAGGAATTTTTATTAATAAATTAGCCTTGACATATAAGGGCTTTGCAAAAAAATTGTTGCATGGAGAGTATAGAACTATAGATGTAGACAAACAATTTCATGCAAATCATAAATTGGACGTAGTCACAAAAAACCTACAATGAAGGGTGGTTGATTGAAATTGTGCCATAGTCCTAGTAGTATATATATTAAAAAAATTAAGCGTAAATGTAAGACATTAATTGGAAATTTAGATGTATTTTACATGGGCCTATATTTATATTTTGAATCAAATATAGTATAATTGATTAAAGCATGTGAGATTAGATAGAACTACATTCTATTACCAAGAGATAACTATATACGTACATAAGTCCAAGATATTATACTTTTAAAGAACGATTAGTAGCTTTTATAGTATGTGGTTATTGTACAGTTTATTACTTGCTAACCACTTCTATCTCTAAATTCACTCATTGTTTTCATGTCCTACAAAGAGTAAACATCATTCTCCAAGGAATGAAGTGCAAATAAATAAATAAATGGATGCCACACTTCCTTATTTTTCAAGAAGATGCTTTCCATATTATGCAAGAAATCATCAAAAAATGGCTAGTGTAATGTCAAATTATTTGACCTCTTCTTATTGCAAGGTCATTTAGAGTGTTTTAAACCCCTTATTTTCTTGTAAAATTTTTCTTGAGTTTACCTAGAAAGATATACTAATGCATGGTTAAAATCCTCCTTTTTGTGTAGAGAATTTTTTTAATGCAATGGGCACCTTGCCGATAGCTTGAAATATTTTCTGCACATCAATAGAACAGTCTTATGTGGTTTTGTACATTTGGAGTTCACAAGAAGAGTTTTCAATTTTTGTTTTTAGCCAATGTACCTCCAATTGGTAGTTTTTGACAATTTGGTTTGAAAAACACACTTCATCCTTTAAGAGGTAATCACATACAAAAATAATTTGGAATTAGAAGTATATGAAGCCCAAAAAAACATTTGGATCTAATATGCAGACATAAAGGCAACGGTTAGCAAACCCTAGGAAATAGGTGCATCTACTTCAAAACTTTCTATGCTTACTTTTTTTACCTTTGGTTCTTTAAGAGGGGGGTATGGCTGAGTGTTAACTATTCAATGTGGTTAAGCCGTAGGAATACCATAAATAGTGCAGGTCTATAAACGGTTACAACATATATGCTTTTGTCATTTCAAGGCATAAATGACAAGAGCACGTACAGTGTAATAGTTTGACCCATAAACATCAAGGCTAACGTTTTGTGTCCTTTGATTGACAGACATGCAACTGTTCATTCTCAAAATTTTGAATGAAAAGGGGAGATCTTCTACAAAATTATGACTTCCAATGAGTGCTTTTGGATTTTCTTAAATTGGTGATTCCTATGGTATCAAAATGGATGATTTCCACGGTCACCAATCCATCCTTAATTATAAATGATGTCAAAGTCATGTTTTGGTCGATGAATGAGAGAGCATTTTTTGGTGTAGGACAAAAGTGCAACTCCTTATCCTCAGGATTAGAGGTGGAAAAGGAAGATCTTCTACATTAGTTAGACTTCCAATGCTAGCTTTTGAAATTCTTTAAACCAATGATTCTCACGGTAGCAAAATTCATGATTTCTAAGCTGATCCACCTAGCGTTTCAAGGTTAATGAGTTAATCCGTAAAGGACGAATTGGTGACCGTGGAAATCATCCATTTTGATACCGTGGGAAATCACTAGTTTAACATAGTCCAGAAGGACTCATTGGAAGTCAAAATACTCTACAAGATCTCTCCTTTTTTACACAAAATTCTAAGGATGAATAGTTGCACTTCTGTCCTGTACAAATTGATTCTGTGACATCCATTGAACACAAAACGTCCGCCTCAACATTCAAGAGTTAACCCTCGAAGGACACGGGGTCCATGTGGAAATCATCATTTCTGAAACCAAGGAAACAATTGATATTATAAAATTCAAAAGAACTCATTTGAAGTCAAAATACTGTAGAAGATGTCTCCTTTCCACACAAAATTCCAAGGATGAATAGTTGCACTTCTCTCCCACATGGAAATATACTTTGTCATCCATCGGTCACTAAAAGTCCGCGGAGTCCTTCTTGGATTAAGGACTTGAACCCTTTATGCCTTGAAATGACAAGAACATGCACAGTTGAATAAAATACCGAAACGGTCATTTTAATAAGTACTATATGTGGAAAGGATAAAGGGACCCAATTATTGGACTTGTGATGGGAACCAGGAATTCAGGAAAGCCAGCCGTGACGTGGGTGTGCAAATGAGTGACAGATCACAGATGGAAAAGAAGAGCCGTGGGGCTTCCTGTTTTTTTATATTTCAAATAATTCTGGGAGGTTAAGCTGTAGATGCTCCACAAAGCAACTGCACTCTAAAAGCTCCTGCCTACACACACTGAGGTACATATTACTTTCTTCAAAGGACCAATGTACTAACAATGATATATGTTCTACTGTATGTAAATCATTGGTGGGAAATTTTTACACTGAATAGGGGTATTAAGGGGACCAAACAATTAAGGGGACTTCTTGTGGAAAACTCTACATGTTGAAATATGATGTACAGCCCCCTAGACACTTCAATAATTGTGCATGTACAACAACAAAAGATATTTATATGGTGTGAAATGTCAATTAACCCCTAAGGGTCATTGACTATGCTTTCACCCAAAAGGCTCCAAAACTGCCATTTCTAGTGCAAGTACCAAATTTAAAAAAAAAAAAATTTTTGGACAAAAGTAACCGTAGGATCTTGTATCAAAATACTTTGGGAAGATGTGGAAAAAAATTCAGATTTTTTCACCATGTGGATTGCAAGATATCTGCGTTTATAGTGACAAAAATCCTTTTTTGAGCCCTGCGAAAATCCGGGCAGCTGCACTTCAAAAGGCCACATTTGTATGAAAAAATGTCCAAAATGGTGGTTTGTCTTTGAATTCATCCTTCAAGGCAAGTTGGTTATATGTTAAAAAAATTTCAAATCATTTGGAATTGTACAACATGTAGGAAAAAAATCGTAAATAGAAAGAAGTAGAGAATGATTCAAAATATAGAGCTGCCCGAGCTGCCCGCCGACCACTGAAAATCACATATCATGCAATAACTTTTTAGCAGTGTAGTCAAATGTTATGAAAACTGTTGGGCCTTAAATGTTGCGGCCCAAATGACTCTGAAGAGTCTCAACTAGCTCCAGTGGGTTCACCACAACCCACTTACATCGTCACTTGAGTCACCAACTGCCTAACACTGCACATGCCAAGCACATCCAATGTTAGTCCCCATTTCCAATTCTTTTTTGCTTAGTCCCAGTCACCGGGACTCCTAGTACACACACCTCTTTCATGACATTGGGCATGTCACTTAGTAACATGGGGCAGGACTTCCACCTCAATGTGCAAGGCTCCATGGTGGCACTACTCACCATGGCCCAAACCGCCCTTGGGTGTCACCCCACTCTATGCTAGCCCATTTTGCACTTGCAACTTATTCACCAAGCTAACCGGTACTCATACTTGGGACACACCCTAAGAGTCCTAGCAAGGAGCGGGACACCACCCAACCAATGCCACGAGACACTCACACTAGTGTCCCATGGTGCCTTGGAGTGGTGGTGAAGTCACCACCACTCATCATGAGCCACCGGGACTCACCAAGGCTCTAAGAGGAAGTGAGGAGGGAGACCACCCCTCCTTATAGTACCCTCTCCACGATTCGGCAGACCCCCCCTCCTAGGTCGAAGGGGTTCCCCTCATGACCTTTGGTTTTGGAAGACCACCCACTTCCAACCCCAAAATCCGAGTTTTGTCACCGTTTGGAGTCCCGAACTTTCAAACGGCGTAACTTTGCACTCACGGCTTCAAATTGCACATGCAAACCCATTTTCAATATCTACACAATAAGTAGATGCCAATGGACTCCTCACTTGTCCCTTTTGGACAAGTACTTGCAAAGTTATGGCCCTCCAAAGATTCGGGTTCATCGAGGGAGGCGTCACGCCTTCACCACGACCCTTCTCTTGGCCATAACTTTGGCCTTGTAGCTTAGAACCTCGTAATGCTTGTCATTCTAGGTTCCTTGTGTTTATACCTTTCCAATGATATGCTACATGCCATATTTGGTTGAGGGATTCATTGCACACCCCTCACACCTAGCCCTCAAGTGTCCTGGCGCCACCGGGACACCTCCAACTTTGAACGGCCATAACTTTTGACTCACAAGTCCAAATGGCGCGTTCTTTGGACCATTGGAAGCGTCTCCTCAAGAGCTTTCCAAGCATGTATGACACATGCCCAAATTCTTTACAATCAGGGCGCTATTGCGCCCTGTTTGATCGGGAGTCACCATTACTCCCTACCTCGACTATTGCAAGGCTATTACTTTAGTTCAAAAAGTCAAAACTTGATTTGCCAAAATGAGGTCATACATTTGAAGAGTACAAAAATTTTAAAAAATCACCATGTCAAAAGAACCTCATTTCAAATCCATTCCAACAAATTCTACTCCAAAAATGATGATATTTTGCTTGTAATTGAATTTTAAGGGAATTTTGAAATTTCTCTTTCAAAATTTATAAGAAAATATTGGTGATAGTATTGGTGAACCTAACAGAATAATTACTCTTATTCCTTCAATCCCACTAAAAACTTTCCAAATTCTTCCTACAAGACTGTAAATCAACCTAATTAGGGAGCTTTTAGTGGAATTGAAGGAGTTTTAATTATTTTAGTGAATGGCATATGAAGTCTATCTTCGACATTAAAATTTTTATTTGGAAACAAATTATTTTTTATTGTTGAATGTGTGCAAGGGTTTCCATTGCAAATTTTGGTTTCATAGTGTTAAGCATTTTTGGGGATGAGCGTGAAATGCACTTGTGAAAAACGAGACATTGAAAATTTATTTAAGAAAGTTTAGAGTACATTATGAGAAGTTGTAAAGTGATTATGGTTATAGATAATATGTGTTTTAACCTCATAGTTTTTTCTTGACCCCAACTTTAGATTTGAGTCATTTGACATATAAAAAAAGGACTAACAGAGACTCCAATTTAACTAAAAGAAATTTAGTGTTTCAAGCCATATATGATATTGATGTGTTTCACTATTAGAGAATTTTATGTCCAAGACAACAAACATTACTACAAATTTAACTATATTCAAAAGTCTTGTTAATTTGGATGACTCGATTTGGACAATCAAAAACATGATCGAATGTGTTCATTCATGCCAAGACAATCTTACATATCTTATCCACATATCTACATGCCTTCATATTTTGAGATTTGATGTGGATAATGACATGGCAATGTATTGTATTTCTTGTAATGTAAAAGAATTGTAATGTATAGTATTGGAAGATGTCCAAATGTACAACAATGAAGATTTCAAAAACAGCAATTAAAAACTAACTTGAAACCTATTCTTTGAGAGATTCTGACAATTGTATTCAAAATAATAGATAGTAGAATGTACCACTATGCACTGACACCTTTATAATCATGTAAAAATTTGTAAATTTCAAGAATCCAAAATCTATAGAATATTTTAAGTCAATGAAGAATTTCCATTCTATAAAGAAATCTAAATGTCTTACGTATTTAAATTATGTGTGAATTGCTAAATTTGTGAATCTTGATTTCCTCAAATCTATGAATCTCTAAATCTATGAATTTCCAAATACATATAATCTACAAATTCTTAAATGTATGGAGTCCTGAGATCCTAATCAAATCTTATAATTCTTCACAAGAAAAGACTAGATAATGCTAAATAACACAACAAAGCAAAAATAATAGAAAATAGTAAAACAACTTGAAAATTTCAGATGAAGGAATGAAATACAATGCTTTTTGTTGCATTTTTAACCTTAACCCTTAACCCTAGAGCATCTTAATTCATCTCCAGAATTGACGTCTTGAGAAAAATCATTATAAAGTGCTATGTGGAAGCATAATTTGGAATTGACATACAAATAAAAGTTGTAGAATGAGAATTGTAGATTCCATCCGTATGATTAGATTCACCAATGCTATCACCAATATTCTTTTTAAATTTTGAAAGGAAAATTTCAAAATTCCTTCAAAATTCAAGAACAAAAAAAATATAAGCATTTGTGGAGTAAAATTTGTTGGAATGGATTTGGAATGAGGTTCTTTTGACATGGTGATTTTTTGAAATTTGGTAAATCCGGTTTTGAACTAAAGTCAATGCAATTTTGGCTTGGTCAACCACTTGACACACTTGCACATTGGTAATTTTAGAAAAATATGTGCTCTAGTAACACCAAATCTAACCCTTAGATAGAATAGCAACTGGATAGAGTATCTCTAAAAATTATAATAACTTTCATCCAAGCAATTGGAAGGATGAATTTGAAGTTTTAGTCTGTTCATCGTCCAGGATGTCGGCGCGCTCCATGGTTAAAGGTGACCATGAAAATCATTCATTTTGAAACTATGGGAATCCAAAAACACTCAAAAGTATTATAGAAGATCTCCCCTTTTTACACAAAATTCCAAAGTTGAATGGTTGCACTTCTGTCCTATTCAAAAAGATTCTCTGTCATCCATCACACACAAAACGTTAGCCTCAACATTTAAGGGTTAACCCAAAAAAGACGCCACGGACGTTTAGTGTTTGATGAATGACAAGGCATTCTCTTGTGTAGGACATAAATTCAACTATTCATCCTTGAAATTAGTTTTGGAAAGTGGAGATTTTCTACAATACTTTGACTTCAAAAGAGTTCTTCTTGGATTTTTTAATACCAATTATTCCCACCATTTCAAAAATGATGATTTCTATAGTCCCCCCATCCTTCTAGGGTTAATAAGACAAGATGAGTGAAAATACAAAATACAAGAGAAGATACCACACAAAAGTATTAAATTGAAATGGCAACTGATTCTTGTGTACAATTACACACATGTCAAGTGGGTACACCCAAAAACGCCTAATTACTATTATCGAACTCGTCAGATTTTCAAATTGTCTTGTTGGCAAGTGAAAGGGGGTTCCTATGCACCAAAGAATGAGACATTTGGATACAATATGCAAAAATTATGAAGGATCAAAGTTTGGTCCTAAAAGCATTTCTTCCACACATAATTGATTTTGGAGATGTACAGAATCTAAACATTGGTTTTAGATCAAGGGCGATTTTAAGGATGCCTACGGTACAATGTATCCGAAACAAATACTAGACGGCTAAAATTTCACTATGTATGTTCAAAATTGATACAAAAACAAGTTTGAAATGAAAGACGCGCAATTCTGAGCTGGCACATACACTACTCGCACATACTTACAGATGAAATTCAGTCAGACAAACCTACACTTCCAAATTTCTTTGTCAACTTGAGAATGTACTGTACAAGTTCCATTCTTACAAGTCAGGCCGAGTAGAAATAATCGGTGAGGGAAGAAGAATCTCAACACTGGAATCCTAACGGTTGTATGCAGTTTACTCCATTCTTTTAGCGTCGTGTACTGATCTTTTCCAAGAGCATTCCAAGTCTGCTCCTGAACTTATAACGATGATGAGTTAAGGGGTTGCCGCTAGGAACCCAAAGATTTTCAATATAATTTACAGTAATTCAAGATGCCTGTGGTTCGGGACGCTTGAACCAGCCTGAAAAGCGGTTAGCCAGTTGCTGCTTCCTTCTTCGCCAGAACCATATAGCTGCACTATATTCCTCATTCCGCACTTGCCTTGTGCTTGCCCGCCAATCGAACTTCTCCACCTCTTCCCGACCTGCAAGGCAGATAAAATCGAAGTCAATCCAAAATATCGTTTCGAAAAATTCCACAATACAACGACCTAGTTTGAGTTTCCCGCTGTATCAATCAGATTACTCGCCCGTGTTCGTTGACACTCTAAGACTTGGAAAATAGCCTGACAAATTTACCATCAAGCCTACTAATTCAAACAGGACACAAAACTGGTTGACCGGAATAATCATATTGTCTCAACTCCGACTGGACTCGCCAGGCTTGATGGCTCAATATCTCAAAACCTGTCTGCCAAAATTAAATGCTTTCATTTTACGCTCCACAACAGTATATGCCACAGTTGCTGATCGACTTCATCGGAAAAACGAAATCAGCAATGAATGACACAACGAAATCTGACTTCGTTGTTTCCACTAGAATTGACGATATCTGACAACAATCCTCAATTTCATCATCTAAACCACTCAAAAATGTAGTAGATCCAATCAGCAACGATGATTAAGGAAAAGGCTGATTCGAAATAGTCACCTGCGCGGCCAACTCGATCTCGCAAATCTGGAGAATTKAGAAGAACTTTCAACTTCTCAACACAGTCGTCCACGTCACCGGGAGTATATAACAAGCCAGTCACTCCATCCTGATTTACAATGTCCGGAATTCCACCTGCTCGAGCACAAACCACTGGGACGCCAGACGCCATAGCCTCCAAAACGACGAATCCAAGAGTTTCAGTCTCYGATGGTGTGATAAAGATATCGCCGCTGGCATAAGCCTGAGAGAGTGGTTCGCCTGACAGCATGCCGGTGAAGTGGACATTTTTTCCCTCGAACACTTGCTCCAAGGCTGGCCTAATTCGGTCGAAATTTCATGCAAAAGCCAGAATCGTTAGGAAGTTGAACAATGTCATCGGAACAATATGAGACGGATGCCATAAGCGGCTTAGTGTATGTACACTGCCATAYAAACATAGACAGAATCATTTTAGTTGCCATAAAATTACAGCGTCATAACAACAGAGCTGACATACCTGTGAGGTCCATCACCCACAAAGACTAGTCTTGCCTCTGGTATTCTCTCCATGACACTGTTACAAATCAGAAACAACTCAGAAGATCAGCTTTTGAAATACAGCATCTGTTGMAGTACTACGTCGTCCTGTATTGCAGCATTCAAGATTGAACTTGAAAATCATAAAACATATAGGCCTACTCCAGGGTGGGTAGCAAAATGGTTGTATGAAGACTCACTCTACAAGGAATTCGAGATTTTTCTCCACCCCAAGTCGACCCACATGTACAATTGTAGGAGTGTCTGGCTTCCCATCACTGCAAAAACACATCTTATATAAAAAATTATAAACATACTCCTCTACAAAAATAGACAGTCTTCTCCACCATCTAATTAAAAGTGAATGTTTTGATGTACATGGCATGTAGACAAAATTTGGACAACCTTAAGCTTTGGTCTCAATTGGAGACGTCATCATCTTGTCGAAGTGTACAACAAAGCCTAGTCCATACAAAAGGATTGAAATTATGACGGCGTGTCTTCAAGTGCTCCTCCTACCCTGGAAAAATATGCACTTACGTAATTTTGAGACGCATCTCGGCACTCCGAAATCGAGGATTGAAACTATCCGAATCCACACCCCTGCGCCAGATACGGATCCTTTCAGCTACATACACACATACAATGCGTTAGTCGAGCTAGCAGCTCCTCTCTTGCGCTATCAATCCGTATTTAGCATCCCTAGCGCCAGCAGGCGAGGGCGAGAATTTCAATGACATAACGGCGCCATTGCGCAATCGTTTTGCTCCCGTATTTCGAATTGGAGATGCAAGAAAGTGCGAAGTGGAAGTGGAAGCTGTGGCATTGTTGCAAGAAAGGGATGGCACTAGGCCGCAGGGAGCTCGCAGGAGCGCCATGGCGGGCCGGGGAGCAGAGGAGAAGAGAGTGGATTACCTTAGAAGTGTTTTGCTTGTGCTCTGCAAGTCATGGGAAGACAGCGGGTGAACGCTCTGTTATCTGGGCTAGAGGGCAGGGAGCACAAGTGCAAGGGCATATGCTTTGGTGCCGATGTGAGGAAGGGTGATAGACCCGCTAGTGCGAAAGACATGAGGGGCACCAACTTACAAAAGGGAAGGAAGCTTACTTCCAAAATTTTAAAAGAATATTTTTCGGGCATCGTATGGATAAACTATAAATTTTTTATGTTTCTAAAAATGTTGTTCTTCTTAACAACTTTGAAGTTGTTGAATTTAAATTTTGGGATACCTCTTAGCTCAGGATTAGCTCTTATGTATATCTTATGCTATCTTATCTTATTTTATTTTGTATTATCCTATATTTTAATGAATATTATTTATTTTTATCTCTTGTAGGATGTTATTTGTTGGTTATGGACTAGGTTTTGTGAGCATCTCTCTTTTGAAAACTTTTTGTGTTGTATGTTGTATTTGATGGAGAATTGTTTCTTTTTTTTGTCTACTTTAATTTGTCTTGTGTCTTGGAGTTTGTTTGGTTTATATTGCTTGTGAAGATTTCGAGTTGTTTTAGATCTAAAAAATATAAAAATAAGTGCTTTGCAAGGATGTTAGTGTTGAACAATTTCATCATTTGTTTTGATTACAAGAAAGCTTTACTTTTGTTTTGTTTTRTTGGACTATTGTGATTGTTTGGAACCTTGTGTTGAAGAATGTTTTGTGTTCAAGAATTTTATACCATTGTCACAAAAATCTACCATCAATAGGAACCTTGTTTGTTTTTGTGAATTAGCAATAAGTTTGACAACATATTTTTTGGTGAATTGGAAGGCAAACTAGTTTGTAAGTGGTTATGTTGGATGAATCTTCTATTAAAGATGCTTGAGATAATTGTTTTGGTTATATAAGTGGCACCAATAAGTTTAGCAATAAAATGAAGCATCAACTACATTCAAATTTCAAAATTCTTTTTGATCCTCTTTTACGCAAATTTGGAATTTACAATGACTCACAATACCACAAAATTAGTCACATGCCTTGGCATGATTTTGAAAAAATTTATAACACCCAACTTCATCAAAATTGTTAAAATTTAGCCAGCCCTTTACACATTTTAGAACTTATAAAATGCATTCGCTACTTGTATAAATGAAATTTGAAGACTTTAATTGAATAAATGATATAAGATACTCTTGACAATCCTAAAGAATTTGTAATTACTTGTAAGCTATTGCTAGATTGAAATTGCAATGTTTTTAATATAAATGTCATATTAAAAAACCTCTAATAATTACTTAATAACATGTTTCTCAATCATTCTTCCACTTTTCACTGTGAAAATTCAACAATGATGCAACTATACAAAAATGTCAACTCTTTTGTATTTAGACTGTATTAAATTATCTACAATTTTCTTGTGATCACATAAAAAAATGTTTCAAACACTAAAATGGCTCCAATGGCTAAGAACTAGGGTTGTATTCGTGTGCTATGTAACAAGAATTTGAAACTTCTTATAATAAAGTACTTCATACATCTCTATCAAAATCAATTACTATATAGATTTAAAAAAAGTTGAATCCTCTTGTGTAAGGCATTGGAAATGTACTTCTCGGATGATAAGGCATCAAATTTGGGAATCATATTGGAAGAAAGAAAGATGCTTTTAAACCATGGGGTTGAGCAAGACATATTGTTTGGCCATTGTTTGTGATGGAAGTGGCTAAATCAGCATCACACTTACAAAATGATCTTTTGTTTTGGTTGAGGCAAAGCACAAATTTGTCAAATATAATTTTAGTCATCAAAATTGACAGCAATGCAAAATCTTTTGTAATTGAGAAGTGAGAGGATATTTCTAGAATTCAATATGCATGTGTAGAGACACCAAGATCTCACCTAAAACATAACGTTAAATAATATAGAATAGATGTGCTAGAATAGATGTGGAGGCTCCCCTTTATCAACTTTGCTAATATGTTTCATACATTACCAATAAGTATGGTGGTTGGTGGTGCTCTTGTGGTCACCATGCAAGAGCTCGAGGACTTCTATGATATCTATTGGGAGATTATGGTATGATAGATTGTGAATATGCAATGTATGTATAGTAGAGGGACCCGTAATCGATCAAATAAGCAATTCTAAACATGATTTAGGGTAGTGTCAGGCAAAGAAAATATTTTTAGAGGTGCATTGACACAAATGATGTACATTGCAAATTTTTTGGTAATTTTATCTCTTGCAATGAAATTATTGTTTCTTACAACAATTCAACCATTTGGATTGGAGTTTTTTAATTTTGTAACTACTTTATTAACAATTTAGTATTTTAAATCATTCTCTACTTCTTCCTACTTACTATTTTTTTCCTATATGTTGTACAACTCCAAATGATTTGAAAATTTTCATGTATGTAGCCAACTTGCCCTGAAGAATGAATCCAAAGAAGCACAACCATTTTGTACATTTTTCCATAATGATCCAACCTTGTGAAGTGCAGCTGCCCGGTTTTTTGCAGGGCCAAAAAAAGGATTTTTGCCACTTCAAATGCTAATATCTTGCTATCTACAAGGTGAAAATTTCTGAAATTTTTTCCACATATTCTCAAACTAGAGTACTACAAGATCCTACGGTTACATGTGTCAAAAAATGACATTTTTCAAAAATGTGGTACTTGTACTAGAAATGGCAGTTTTGAAGCATTTTTGGTGAGAACATAGTCAAGGAACTTTAGGGGTTAATTGGTTAAAATAAATGCACTGTCGCATTTGATATTGCAATTAATCTTTGATCCTATTATGAAATTAAGGTGGGAGGCTCAAAATCCACTTAGGCTCTAAAACCACCCACCTCCTCAAATGTACATTGTTTGTACATGTTGCTTTTTCATTTGTATGGTAATATACAAACAATGTACATTTGAGGAGATGGGCAATTTTAGAGCCCTATGCCATTATAAATTCAAAAATTCATAGATAATTCCTCGTATAATTCCACAAATCTCCAAAAAGAAATGAAACATCTTAGGTTAGATGTCAATTCTTCTTGTCTTTCAAGAAAAATTTACTAAAAACTATTTCAAGAAGTTTCACATTCTCTAAATTCAATTTCAGCTCTTAGATGGACTCTTTATGGACCTCCTACTTTACCTAGCTTTTGTTGAATCTCACTAGAAGTCAAAACATCATTTTTTTGACGTAATATGAATAAATTATAAATGTTTAAAGGGCAAAAATTAGGAATACTCAAAAGTAAACCTAGAGTTTGATGATTAAAGACAACATATTTTAGTGTAGAGACTGGTTTTAGGAAGAAAGCACAATTTGGTCAAAATTAGTTGTATGAATTCAAGAGCATTAGAAGTCTGGCATTGAAAACATACTAATCATTTATCTATAAAAATAACACATAAAATTAGTTTATATTTTACAGCCTATCAAGTTTAATATGAACACTTGTGCTTGTAGCACAATTCAACCTCAACTACTTTCTTCTTTTTGGCCAAAGATAGAAGCATTTTGTTATATGTTTAAGCTTGTTCAATAGGCAAAAAAAGTCTTATACAGATTCACAGAACAAAAAAATTACCAATTTCTATTGATGAATGTTTCTAATTACTATTGAAATTTTGCTATTGGTTGCTTAAGGTTTTATCAATCCATGTAATTACATATAACATTTGAAAGTGTAATAATAACTATAAAGAGTGGATTTTCCATTGAGTATATCCATTCTATTTAGGATTTTATGCAAGAATAGAGGGTGTGATCTTAGAAATCAATCAAATTGATTAAAGTTCAATGAATACTTGAAACAAGTCAGTTGTGGATCTCATTATTTAATCACCAATTGGAAATATYGTGTTGCTRCARTTTGTAACATTGTCTTTACATCTTCTACTYTAAGTCCAAYRACAYGYGGCTTGCTCAAGAACTACACTCTCCAACAATCTTCCTTCTGCGGACTCTTTTCTTTTCATCACCACAATCCTCTCCTCTATGATTGCTTTGGAGCAGAGGATTCAAGTGTTCTTTTTTCTTTGTTCAAGTTTTTCCTACGCAATTTTTCCCACTTTTCATTTTTATTGTGTTCTTCTCACCGCATAGTATCTTCTTGATCATTGACTAAACACTTGTCCACATATATCAATACAGTGATGGGTTTTGGAGGCGTCAACCACTAAAGGACGGAACCTATGACCATGTAGGGGTGCTTATATGTGAGCCTAAGATTATGAGCACATGAGTCTAAGAGTCTCAACATCTATTATTATAGGTGTTTATATTATGAAAAMTTTACATGATTATAGGATATTGCSATGGTATAGATACCTAAGTCATAGGTTTCTATGTAATAAGCACCTTCATTGGTTGTACATTGTATCTACTTATACCTAGGCTCAAGGMTCATACTTTGCATGAAGGTCAAATTTAGTATAAATCAAATTACTTTCGTAAAAAAGAATGCCTCATGTCGTCTTATGAATGGTGTGAAGTGATGTGGACCTCTAAAAATCTAATGTGAAAATTCAATTTCAACATGTGAGAGCCACATCAAACCTTTGCATATGGTATGTTTGCATTTCTATGCTTACATCATCTAGCATTCTTGTATGACCATGTAATCAAAGTTGAAATCTCATCACTTTGTATACTCCATTTCTCCTCTATAGGGGAGGCAACCCATTTCCGACCGCCCCCCATTTCCAATCTATAGACTAGATTGTCTTTCCGTGAAGTTATGGCGCAGTCCCTAGAGTAGTTATGGCTCATTATGATTGGATGCAAGGGTGTCAATATTGCAATTAGCCTATGGTCAGAAATAGAAAGGTCTATATCATTATTATAGATTGAAGAGAATCTTCCACTAAAAAATTCATAGAAATTTCGTTTTTTGTAATAATATTTTGGAAAAATATGAAATCCCTCCAAAATTTATCGCACTACTTGGGAAAAATTCCACTTTCAAAAAACTTGCGCTCTAAATATGCATAATTGCTTATTTGATCATAAATGGGTTGCCTCCCCTATTTGAGTGAAATTCCTAGTTTTATTTTTCAAAAATTTTGGTTGTCTTAAAATCGAGATACATCAACCTCCTTTCGGAAAATTGGGGTAGTGGTCGATGAATGGAGATCATTTCCATCAGCTTGAACTGCTTGATCAATCTTAATTCGGTTTATCCTCACAGTACCCAGTAAGTACTCTGGAAGCTCATGTGCGTTTTTAGCCTGCAACACACGAAGTTTGAAATGAGCTACTGAATTGAGGAAGGTCAGTTGGCAGTCACACCGTTGTCCCATTTGAAGAGTCCCAAAGAATATTTAAACAAAAACAAGAAAGCAAACGGAGTTCAAGTCAACATTACATGGTGAAGCAGAAGTACCTCTATAAGAATCGCCAGGTCCACAACGACACTCGTTACGTAACCCAGAACCAACCCCACCACGCTCCGTGCCACTGATGACGACCCGATATCGACGTCAACCTGAAACCAAAACAACTCAGTGGTTTAGGACGGATTTCAGCATCAGGAACAAGTAGAGACTTCGAGACTGAGAACCAGCAAGTTAGAAGTTGGAAGTTGGATAGCAAGTACCTCAAGGAAGTTATCTTTTCGCAGGTAATTGATAGTAACAGCTTTACCCAATAGGCATGCTTTTGTACCAACAGCACGCTTCACCATCCAATAACCCTGAAAAATGAACGATACATTAGAACCTTGACTTGAGGTAAAGATTCACAGGGCATAATGCAAACCTGTCTCAAAAAAAGTTGATACTTTGCTATCAGTGACTATCATTGCAATCAAGAAATCAGCGAGGCAGCCGATTCAAACCTCCACAATACTGGGAATGAGCTTAAATCTAGAATTCCGAAACGCATCATCCCCATTAGCGAACTGATCGAGCAATGAGCCTGGCTGAATCGGCTTGTCCGCAACGAAGTGCATGGCCAGGCTATAATGGGTCTTGCCAGGAACCTGCGCAGGGTCAGATTGCCCATGTCAATAAGATGATTAGCAAGGCARATCAGCAACTTCTTAATGTAGCAGTGCAAGAACTRATAGATGCTASTGTGCAGATAAATGACGACAGTGTCACAGGCAGAAAGGCTGTACATTGACATGAAATCAGAATAGTGCAGGTTACCTGAAGATTGATCACAAGTATAAAAGGAGCTTTCCTCCCTGCTGCTGACTGATACACAACAAAAAGAAAATGTAGCACAGATAAGTAACTCCTCTCGTATACAGATTCGACCAAAAAAATCTCCATTCATTGAAGGCAAAATTTCAGTATGCCAAGAAAGCACACGCAATCGCTCACCTGCACACAGCAGCTAGGTTGCAAAGCAATGTGGTCCATCCGTTGATCTGACTTCAGCCAATCCACAGCCAGCAGCTTCAAAAGCGGCTCCCCACCAGATGTCTGACCAACATCCACATGATTCAATGTTATTTTGGTTGCTACAACGAGCTGCTACATCTTGGTTGTATTCTCATCATCATTAAGGACAGGAGAAAAGGAGTASTGCAAACCTTGAGGCTGTCCACGTTGTAAGTCCGACTGCGAACCATGAACCCCTTTCCCCCAGGATCAGACCATCCGTTGCAGTCTTCGTCACTAATGGTCCTTCTCAGTGACGAATAGAACATATTAGGATCCAGTTCCACAGTTGGCGCATTCCAGTCCAGATCTTGACTACCTCTAGTTGCTGCATGACGGCATGTAACGTCAGGAGGTACCATAATTAAAGATCCAAAACTTGAAAAACATGTACAACAATTCAGAGTGAAGATTGAAAGACGATGTGAGCAATTCACGCATGCTTACTCCGAAGCACACATGCAGCAAGATAAGAGAAAATTTACCTGGAATCTTCTTGGCGGGTCTACCGAGTACAACATCCCAAGAAAGTCTGCAACTAGCACCGACTGCCTGCAAATACAGACAGAGAACATTAAATACTCCTTGTTGATAGAAACTGGCAAAACGGGCTTCACTGCTCAGTTGATTCAAACCAACTGGTATCCAAACAGACACAAGAGAGTGTAGGTCAAGCACGTAGGAACCCTGAGAGATTGGAGCCCTTCACTGACTTTCCACTTGAGGTGCTAGCCTCGGGTTACTCGCATGGATGCATGACTATCAGGGTTGCTCAGTCATCGCTGTTCCGTTTCTAACATCTTTCAGCGTGTAGGACAATACAGGTTCCTCAAAGGCAGAAACCATTTCATGTCTATTTGAAACTCCAGAAGTTCATATATTTTGGGGTCTGCTGCGATCAAAGTGAGGAATAAAAAGGACATAATGCAAACCTGAAGCTTGCTGACCAGTCCATTTTCTTCCCCTTCGTCGTCTTCGTCCTCTTCATCAGGGTCATCAGCCATAATGGCATCATAGAACTCTTCACATGACTCATGAACTGATGATTCCCTTGGAGACTTCATCAATCTTGGGGACTCCAACACTGGGTCAGCAATATCCAGCATCTTCTTCGCCCCTTTCATCAGCCTTACTTTAGCTTGGGCTTCTAAAGTGTTCAGGTCGGGACTTGCTCCAAGAAGTTCCCTCAGACCTGTGACAGCGAGCCCAAAAAGAAACTGATTCATTTAGTTCGACAGGATCACACCCAARTCATCCAATCAATGAAAMCTTCGTGCTYMCACAAWAGAACTCCTAAACACWATTRGWACMGCACCTGCAATCCGACAAAGAAGAATGTAGGGTATCGTCGTCTGAAACTTTGAATAGTGGCATCGCCTCCATCGACCCCACCCTGTGGACTTCACCTCGACAACTTGTGTGRCCAATGATCGAGGAGTTCCTGATACAGGCCTCGGTGGCAATGGAGTAATCTCCCAGATACCCGCTGCATAACAGAACAATTATTTCTCACTGTAACCTCATGTGCACAAATCCCTCCGAACACAATCCTAATCTAATGAAGCCTCAGGAGTCGAGAAAACAAGAGCTAGGTCCCAAGTCCACTGTATCATATTAACACGATCAACACCTCGATCATCAAAAAATCAATACTTACGACTCAAGTCGATCCGCTGGAAGCCAGGTTTCGCTGGTCGACTTTTGTGAGTGGTTGAAACCTGTGTGATTGCTGCAACCGATACATAATCATTTAAATCAGAATCTTATGGTTAAAACAGCATCCACCTGTGATCCTTCAATGCAAATTAGACACTCCATCTCTTGACAGATTCAGATGAACAGTACAAATAGCAAATACTGGAAGTCATCTCAAAAATGCAGATCCACAGAGCGAGGGTCACAGAAGTATTAATAGGGACCATGACAATAGTGCCATAACTAGTCTTAACCCAATAGAACGACACGCTAAATACCCGCTTCAGAGGACAGCTTG
This sequence comes from Pleurozium schreberi, assembly GCA_006891605.1. NCBI lineage: Eukaryota > Viridiplantae > Streptophyta > Bryopsida > Hypnales > Hylocomiaceae > Pleurozium > Pleurozium schreberi. Next base: position 10,521 of record VACF01000761.1, on the reverse strand, counting down.
AGCAAATCCACAAGCTTGGAAGATTTGTGGTCCATAACGCTAAACTGAAAAATTGAAAAGTGGCACTCACAATAAGACCCATCTTGATCGCGTCGCCAGTACCGTGAGAAAAGGAAGTCCCGTTTACCGTGAAACCTGCACGATTCAACCTCGAATTTACACCATCTATCTTTGCCATGCCATCACTAATTAATGAGAAAGCTCAAAACCAAATTCAGAATTCCTGAGATTATACAACATAAGAGATTCACAGGATGAAAGATGGCATTCTTGKCATTCAGGCTTTAAAAAATGACAAATGCCACATCATCCAAGTGTAACCTTGACCAGGGCTTTGACGAGAAACTATCAAAAACTAGGCTTCAGATTCATACCTCTTGAAGTAAAAGGTCGGTGTTCATCTTCCAACAAGTGCATACACCAGCGACACGAATGAATGACATTCGGAATAAATTTAACAAAACCAAGGCAGAGTGACAGAGGAGAAGCTTGGACATACAGCTCGAGGATAGTCGACGGGATTGCGCTTGAACATGGTTACGTGTTTCCCCTTAATGATCAGAAACCGGTCGGTGAAGAACTGGTAACCTAAGGAGCTTGTTCCGACGTGATACACCCATCCGGCGTACGCCGCTACTCCCATGTCACTCGCAAGACCCCCCATTTCACTCTCCCTGTCCGATTCCATGTTCGATTCTCTCTTTAACTCCGCTTGTACCTCGACACGATCACGACCTCGCTTCCTGTTACTACGTGGAGTTCTGAACCCTTCCGCTTTCCGTTTCGTCATCCCGTTCTTCTTCTCCTTGAACGACTTACTCAACCATCGAGCGCCCGGGATGCCGCCACAAGCGCCACACCCTTTCCTCCTCCCCCGGGGGGACGATGGCGACGGCGGGCAGGAGGAGCCCTCCAGCGGCTCGTAGGAAGCCAGCTTGACCATCACCAACGCTCTGGCCGAGAACGGCACACTTGTTACGATTCACCTTCCTCCTTCAAACCTCCCTTCACGCTTCCGGAGGCCAGCCTCCACTTGAATTTCTGCCCGCTAAGATTTTCATAAGTAAGATACCCTATTTCTCACCTTAATTTCCCAATCCTCATCACAAGTCCTTCTCGATCGATCGAGAAATCAAGAAAAGCACAATCCCCTTCCTCATGACCACCTTTTCTGGCCTTAATTCCCGCAATAATCTCTCCAATGCTCAGGAAACCACGCAACTTCGATCCAGAGCAACAGGTGTAAACGACAACAGCACCCGAATAACCAATCTGACACTCCAAATACTTAAACGATCACCACTTCCGATCTCTTCAGAAATCTCTTCCAAACCTCTCAAAAACTCCCGTCGCCTCTTCAAGCTGTCAAATTCAAACCAAAAGAAGCCAAAACAACCTTCACAAAGCGAAACCCCAATCGTAGCTCCTCAGCGTCCCCCCATCGTCAACGCCTCGCTCAAGCTCCTTCCACAGGGAATTCTAAGAAGGAATTAAGTTCCAACGATCGAATGAAGCGGAATGACGAGCAGAAAGTGGTCAGCGACACGATGGAAGACCTGTTGCGCAACAATCTGGCCATAGCCAGCGAACGAGAATTTCGGCAATCGATGGACAGCCAGAGAGACAGACAGACTGGCCGTGTGCGTGTGAGTGTGGGAAGGAGGGTTGTTGTTGCAAAAGGAAGGCAAGAAGCCGACGAAGACGGCGCCCGTCTTGTTAACTTAGTAAGTTACTGGTAAGTGACGGAAATGCTGTACTTTACTGGAGTCGTAAGAGGCAACGTTCCAATTTGGCCAGTGGTTGGGTGGGGAGGTACTGAGTGGGAATGTGGAGGTACCGACCACGGAAAAGAGGAGGTACCGGGTACCAGGGGGGCCTCGAAAAGGAGCTTTGATTGGGCGTGAAAAGGCTGGTTTCTCATCCGTTCAACAGTTCCGTTGGCTCCTTCGACTGAAGGATCCAAGGCACGAATTGACTAAGGCTGGGATTGGACTTTTGGATTGCAGTGGGTGCGCTGCAAATTTTGGAGGGTAGCAGGAGTCCTATGCTTTTTGGGTAGTCAGAGTTGGATGAAATATTGTTAGAGGAGTGAATGAAACGGTAACATGGATGAATTTAACCCGTAAGGACTCTGCTGATCAAAATGGTGTCATGGATGACTTCAGTATAAGAAAAGAGAATGCATCTATTTGTTCAAGAATCAGAGAATTTTGGTAACTACCTTGGTTGTGGGGGCCATGTCCTTACAAGGTTAACCCTTGAACGCAACTGCATACGTTTTGTGTCCTCCGGATGATAGAAAATCAAACTCTATTGGACAAAATTGCAACTTTTCATMCTTGGTATTAGGAGTGGAAAGAGAAGATTTTTACTAGTACTTTGACTTCCAATGAGTATATTTGGCTTTTCAAAGTAGACGATGACTTCCAATGAGTATCAAAAATGCATGATTTCCATGGTCATTAAATCGTCCGTCAAAGGTTAACCCTTGAAGGATAGACCGGCGGCAGGGAAATCATGCATTTTTGTTTCAGTGTGACATCATCTACTTTGGAAAGTCAAATATACTCATTGAAAGTCAAAGTACTAGAAAAGATTTTCCCTTTCCACTCTAATACCGAGGATGAAAAGTTGCAATTTTGTCCTACACAGTTTCATTTTGTGTCATCAAGAAGACACAAAACATCCATTGGGCCGGTGAAGGGTTAATCCTAGAAGGATGCAAGGGGCCATGTGGAAATCATCATTTCTGAAATGGTGGGAACAATTGGTAATAAATAATTCAAAAGAACTCATTTGAAGTCAAAGTAGATTTCCCCTTTCCAAACAAAATTTCAAGGATGAATAGTTGCACTTCTATCCCACATAGAAATATACTCTGCCATTCATCACACACTAACGTTTGCTGCGTCCTTTCTGGGTTAATACACGGAATGAAAGATTCACTTTGGTCTCGAAAATTTGTGTTTCTATACATTGGTTTGGCAATTTGCCAGCAATTTATTGGTAGAAAAGCAAATAGGAGCACCATGGTTTTTAAGAACATATTTTTCAAGGAAAAAAATCAAGTAGATCAAAATTTCATTGTTGCCAAATTTTTTCAATAGAAATGAATGAATGTTTATTGTCTTTGTCCTAAATAAAGTCTCTGGTTTCTGAATTTCAATTTCCAAATCCTATTTACAATTGCATTCACACTACACAACGAGTTTAGGGTTTGGTTGCAGTAAGGATATGGGGCCCAATTGATTAACAAATTAATATTTTTGTTTACCTAGGACAAAGTTTGATGGATACATTGTTCATGGTCAACATGTAGATGAGTCTTAAATACTTGATATATTATAGAATTATCTATGAATGCCGCAATGTAGTCCTAAAATTCACCCCATCATCAAACCTAAAATAATTTAAAAGAATTATTGTCCTGAAATTTGCATTAAAAATTATAACCTCTGCAATTAAATTAATTAAATTTACACTTTTGACTTTACTCCACAATGTTGGTCCACAATTGATGCCGCAAATAACTTTGTTCCTTACAAAGCTTTTATATAGAATATGGATAATTTCTTTTTGAGTCGAGATACATCTCAAAATACCTCTTTTTATTATGACTATCCACTGAAAAGATGCATGTCACCTCTAGTCCTACAATTTTCCCACCCACTCTTTGGTAAAAAAATAACAGCCATTGATTTTTTCCGATAAACAACCACCCACACTTTCATAGCCATCAATCAAATGATTGCCACAAAAAAAGGTATCCATTGATTGTTTGTTGAACTGAAGATCTTGGCCATCCAACAAGTTACATGATACGGTATTGATGTAGATATGAAATATGGATTTAGAAACCAAATAAGGATACAATACATGGATACATAATAGAATATGTACATGGATTTTGAAATACATACAAAATTCAAATACTCACATATTCCATATTGATTGCATACCAAACATGTTGCAAAAAAGTACAAATATGGAGTTGGGGTGCACATTTATAAGCAAAGATGACACGTTAAAAAAAATTATGTACATGTATACCCCTCCCAAGATTATCATAAGAGCTTAGAAACCAATGGTAGAATGACACATGGATCCCATCAATTTGATATGTATCCCATCAGTCTCATTTTCAAGAAAATAGCACTTTTGTCTCTATCCATCCAAAAGACATCAAAAAACAACTATTTGAGTTTATTATAATTTTTTCAATCCTTACTCCATGGACTAAAATGAAAGGTAAACTATAGAGAATTGCATAGTTGTTATTGATGGTGATCTTTCCCCTATGAAAACAACACTAGAGATTCAAATTAGTTTCTTCTTCCTTATATTTGTTGTCACTTTTTTTGTGCAAGCTTTCTATGGGACTCTTTCTTTTAGTTTATTTTACAATATTTGGTCTTCACAAGCATTCAATGATGATTTATCATGTCACCATTGGGATCAACAAAAAAAATCTAATAAATAGATGAATTGTTTTTAGAAAAATCATATTTTCAAAAAAGTGTTGTTTCTATATAAAAGCATCTACTAATGAAATACATTTGCCAACTTCACTTAATTATGCGGTAGGAGATGTTTAACCTAACCATTTAGTACCGTAGCACAAGTAACCTTAACCCCTAAAGTCCCATTGTCCCGTCGGGGGACAATTTGGATTTCGGGCAGGTTCCTATGACCTTTTTTTTATTAAACTTTTTGAAACTTTCTCGTAAAGTAGAAAAATTGATTAGCTTTGTGGGAATATAATCTTTATTTCAATTGGTGCTCGGGAGTAAAAGTTATACCACAAAAAACCCAAAATTGAACTCGATGGGCAACAAAAGAAATCTTGCAAAAATTCAAAATTAAATTTTTAAATTTTTTTTTCTCAAATATTACATTTTTTTGTACATAAAAGGATTTGATTCATTCTATTTGGATTAGTTGTGAGAAAGTTATGAACAATCTTGTTTTTCAGGCAATCTAAGCAATTTCTTGAAAAAATAACTTATAGGATTCATTTATGAATGTAATTTTCAAAAAAAATTTAAAAAAATTGTTGGACAAGGTGAATTTTTACTTTCTAGAACAATCTCACCTTTGGGATTATTTCAATCCCATCTTAGAGCTATTAACCATTTCATTTATCTTTCAATCTTGCACCTACTTCTACTTAACAATTTTTTAAAGATTGAAAATCAAGTGTGTGTTTTTTGAAATTTTTATTCTAGAATTTCAACTCATTCTTAATGCAATTTTCACAATTTTTCAAAACAAATTGTTGGACAAGGTGAAGTTTAATTTCTAGAATAATCTCACCATTGAAATTTTTGTGTTTCAATCCCATCTTAGAGCTATTAACCGAATAACCGCTGAGTTTTTCTTTCAATCTTAGATCTATTTCTACTTAACAATTTTTTAAAGATTGAAAATCAAGTGTGTTTATTTTGAAATTTTTTTTCTAGACTTTCAACTCAATTCTTCAACATAAAAAAATTTTAAATTCAAAGTCTGTAGTGCAAATTTTTTTGACAAATGACAGTCCAAGTCACCTGAAATTGCAAGCCAATGTTCAAAAGAACTTTCTTTTTTCAACTTTGAATGCTAATATCTTCCGATCTATACGATCGAACTTCATGAAATTTTTGCCACATGATCCAAGAGAAGTGAAGTAGAAGATCCTACGGTTAGATTTTAGGAAAAAAATTTGTTTTGTTTTCTTGGATGAATGCACCAAAAATGACAGTTTTCAGTGGTTTTTGACAGAAAAATGGACTTGGGACTTCAGGGGTTAAGAGAATCTTGGGACAAATCATGAGTAGTATGAGGTGATGGTATATTTTTCCAAGTAGCGAGTTAGGAAATAGGTAGATTGCAACTTTTTCGTAATTTAATTCCCAAAATCAAAAATACTACAAATTTTGGGAGCCCAAATGTATTCCAAATCCATAGMCAATTATGATCATTTGAAGAACCACATTCCCGCTTATTACTTCCTACTTTCTTGCTCACTATTTTGGAACATGTGTCATGACCGTATTAATCCCAATCTTGAAAAAAAACAAAAAACAAAAACATTCCAAGCTTTGGTTAGAAATCTATTACAACCTTGGTTGAAAATAATTACACCCTACAGATTGAATATGGTTTTTTCTTCAAGAATAGGTGGTTCTACTATAGCGCGAAAGGAGTAACCCTAAATGTCTAAGGCTCTTTACTTTGATGTCAATAAAAGGGTGAAGTTAAACGAAATTTTTTCAAATCATTATATTTATTAACTTTTGAGAAAAATCCTCATACACAATAGTCTATTTTTACAATCAAAAATCCAATTCTAGAAAAAAATGTTTATGAATTTTCTATTCCAAATTTTCAAGTAAGGATGTTCATTGCATATCTTGATTTTTTAGTATTTAAGGCTCACTCATATTGGATTTTTTTGAAAATCACATTGAGAATTCATTTAAAAGATTGAAAAAATAGATTTTGAGATGATATAAATGATTATGGTTACGTATGATATCCTTTCACCCAATATTTTTTTGTAWGGACCCAATTTTGGACGACTTGTAAAAAGAGGAGTGAAAGAATTCAATTCACTTCAAATTTTTACCCACCTCGCAATCRAATGTTGCAAGTTTTCAATTTGTATGTGACATTGTCGTGATTCTTTCCTTAAGTGATTCCATAGTACGTCTAGTATAAGATTATAGAATTACAATCCCCCCAAAATGATAAAACTTTTCATAACTTACGTTTGTCTTTAGGGCGGTTTTGAACAATTTCTAGAAAGTTCACAAAAGACTATGGACATTATTTTACGGGTCAAAGAATTGTATTTTGATTCAATGAAGTAGTGGCTCAAAATTTACTTCTCCATAATATTGAGTTGGTACACATTCACAACCTTGGAAAATCCAAATTCTAAACAAACTAAGAGGATACCAAAGCTTTTTCATAATGTTATGAAACTAAGTTATACCAATAAAATCAACTATTACATTTCAAGATATGATTTGTACATATTGGGGATATTACATTTCAAGATATGATTTGTACATATTGAGGATATTTTTATAGAGTTAGTTGATATGATTTTGGTTGTTTTATATCTTCATAGTGAGAAACATATAGTAGTGATATTGCACATAGAATTTGGAATTAAGACTACAAGAAAAAGACYCTACTCAAATTCTTTAACCAAACAATACCAACTTTCCACAAGTGAACCACTACATTTAACTCCTCATACTTGCCTAAGCCTTTCCAAATTTGTTTTTCTTATGGAAAAAAAACATAGGCTTGTAGTTATCCCCAATGAAGCAAATTGTTTTTTTTCTTTCAAAATTTTATTGTATATAGTATGTTTAACCCCTAAACGCCCGAGGGGGGTCTTAGATCAAAAGCGGTGAAGAAATGGCCGATTCCTTTAAAGAAGCCCAAAAAAATTTAAAAACAAATTTTCAGAATTGTAACCATTGGATCTTGTTTAGATAGCTGTATCAAACATACCTTGAAATTTTTGGTCCATTCTACCATACCGATTTTAGGGAATTTAGCATACAAGTTTCATATTTGTCCATTTCAGCACTGACACAGTTCGGGCAGCATGTGTTTGAAGGTTGATAAATTAATAAAAAAAAAATTCGAATGCTTGCATTTTTTGACTAATCAGTCCAGCATAAATTTTTGAACATGCTCCAAAAAGAGTAACATCAATTCAAAAAAACTATTGTTTTTCCTAGGCCTTGCAATTGCGAACACTCTAATTTTTCAAAGCAATTCCAGTGAGTTTAAAGCCGGTCATCCCACTCAAATACTCCCTATTCCAATATCGGATCCATTACCTCCACCTCCTCTTGTCAGACCAGAAAATCGGGAATGCATATGACAACGCCACTTTTTTAAATTAAAAAATAAATTCCCATAACCTCCAGTGCAGTAATTGTTGACGCTTGGCACTTTTTTTTTTGGCACAAAAGAGATGCTTGGCACTTTCAACTTGCTATTATTAGGCTTCACCTATTTTAGTTTTTGACAGAGGTGGGTGATACAAGACGGGTCCCGTTTTTTTGAAGAGTAGTAGCAAGCAGTCTCGGCGTGTTCCGTGTCCCGGGCAGCATTTCCAACATTCCACTTGGCCACTTTACATTGGTTTCAAAATGTGGTCATTGAAATTTTCAGAGTTGAAACTGAGGCGAGCATTTTGAAAAAAATAAATCAAATGCATTCCATAATATTATTCAATGAATCTTCCCAGGAACGTAAAGTTAATCGCTTGAAGCCACCTTCCAAAATTTCAAAATTCAAAATTTCTTGTTTTTTGTTGTTGGGCAGGCCGACCAAGTTGGGCAGCGACCACAAAATGGTTGAACAAGCGCTTAGGGGTTAAAGAGCTTGTTTATTAGTGTGTACACTAGTTTTGATTGTGAAATTGCATACTTAGGCATTGTGAGATTATAACAAGAGAAACATATGTGTTCTATTTTTAGAACATTGTCTCTCCATACAATGTTTGAGAAGTTTGCGTATAAAAGTCTTTTGAACTAGAAGTGGCATGAACAACAAGAAATTGTGTCAGTACAGTAAAATACACTTCCCAAAGTCTTACATTCAAACAAAAAGCTATCAAACTCATTACAAAATCCTCCTTGCAATTGTTGAAATGCAATTTTTTTTATAAGTAAAAATTGCAAATAATTCAATATCAACACCTGCATGTTTAAATTTTCAAAGGGATGAGTACATTTTTTTAGATTTCAAATCAAGTGAAATTGGCAAACATTACTCTTCCACTGATGGTACATATATGCCTTTGAGAACCTCTCAAAAACCAAATATTTATTTATTTACTGAAAATAAAAACTTCCAATAGCTAATCTTCAATATTTTTCGTAAAAAGTTATATAAGGGTAAAAGGAATATAACCCACACACACAAACAAGATAAATTTTAGAGAGACCATGCATATATGGTCGCTCAGGCAATTGTGGTTAAGCAATACAAGTTGCATCACCTATCTCTCTACACTAGTTTACCATCAAAATCAAACAATGCGAACCAAGAATTCTGTACAACCAACCAATTCTAGAAAATGAGAATAGAGGAAAAAAAACCCAACCAATTCTAGAATAAAGTACTCTCTTAGTCCCACTAGAAGCTTCTTAATCATGCTAATTTACAATCTTTGTAGGAAGAACTCTAGGGTGGCCATTCCAAATCTTGACTTTTTTAGCATTAAAGGCTTTTGGAGATGAGCCTCAAATACATTTTGTCTTAAAAGGAAAAATCACATTGAAGATTCATTTAAATAATTCTCGAGTAGATTTTGAAAAGCCATAAATTAATCATGGTTATACATGTTTATTTCTTGTAGCCCCATATTTTTTTTATGATTTCAATTATAGATTTGACTTCATAAATGGGTTGAAAGACTTCAACTATCACTTTCACAATTTTTAACACCCTCTTGATCAAACATTAACCCCTAAAGTTCCTTGACTATGTTCTCACCAAAATGCTTCAAAACTGCCATTTCTAGTACAAGTACCAAATTTTTGAAAAATATCATTTTTTGACACATGTAACCATAGCATCTTATAGTACTTTAGTTTGAGAATATGGGGAAAAAATTTCAAAAATTTCCACCATGTAGATTGCAAGATATTAGCATTTGAAGTGGCAAAAATCCTTTTTTTGGCCCTGCAAAAAACCGGGCAGCTGCACTTCACGAGGTTAGATCATTGTAAAAAAATGTCCAAAATGGTTGTTCTTCTTTGGATTCATTCTTCAACGCAAGTTGGCCACATACAAAAAAAATTTCAGATCATTTGGAGTTGTACAGCATATAGGAAAAAAATAGTAAGTAGAAAGAAGTAGAGAATAATTCAAAATACTAAATTTTAATGAATTAGTTATAAAATTAAAAAACTCCAATCCAAATGGTTGAATTGTTGTAATAAACAATCTACATCTAATGGCATTATTCTTTTTTCAAAAATATTGAAATTTCAGTAAAATAAAGGACTTCATAAAAAAAATTGGTGTAGGGATTCCATAACTACCCGCAAACTAAAAAGCCTCATAACTTTCATCTCAACTATTGAAATGCAATGATTCAAAGCTTTTTGAGTACATATAAATCTGAAGAACAAATTTCAAATTCTTATTTCTTAAAAAAGTGATTTTTCAGATCTGCCCGGACTGCCCAAGTTGAAAAACAAACAACATATTATGCAATAACTTTTGACTCATATTTTTGAATGTCATGAACTTTGTGGATATGAAATATATTCCTCGTCTCCACATTCTATTGAAATCTCAGCCCAAAGTATGCAAATCTCCAGTCACACGTACTTGCCCAAAATTTCTATGTTGCCAAAAAACGCATGTTGGTCCTGTAAGGGTTAAGTACAATATTTTAGTGTGCAAGGTAATATAATGTTTGAATTTTCTTTTCATGTATAACACATAATACATCTAGTTAGAATTTGTATGGTTACAATCTTTTTCCAATTGATAAAACCA
>VACF01000760.1:0-45041 GCA_006891605.1 Pleurozium schreberi | reverse complement strand
TACTGTGGGGGAGGAATCAGTGGTGTCAATTACACTGTGGGTTGAAATAATTCCATATTTTGAAGACATCTTCAGATTATGAAGATTCTGAGCTCACATGGCCCATGATCCTTAGAATTATTGTAACCCAATATAATTGCATGGGAGAGTGTTGAGGACTTTTTCTTTTTCTTTTTCTGCTCGGAGATACCTATTTCATGCTCTATGGCACTTGGTGTTAAGAGTCGTGTTTGAAAAGTCTTAGGGAGCTAGATTTACTTTGCTAAAGGTATCTTCGCACTTGATTGGAGGAGTGAGGGTTTAGTGAGATTTGTTTTGGAAAACTATGAATTCCAATTGGCTACTCGCAAAAGATATCTTCTAATTATAATTGATTTTACATATGCAAATGTAAGCTTATATTGATGATACTGTATGTCTTGAATTGTTATTTGGTGCACCATGTTGATTAGATAAATTTATCCTTGGATTGTTGTTTTTGAGCTGCACAAAACTGGATTTGGAGATTAATTATTGGAATTCTACCCTTTGCAGATTGAGCCAACGGAGCATTACACTCAAGAGCAGCTATGTGCAGTTCTTGAGAGATCATGTCAACCATACAAGGAAGAGGGGGGTCACGTATAAGCAGCAGGTTTATCAAGACGATCACAAAAATTTCTTGGCAATGTTGCCACCTTTCAATGAGTTTGAACGTGGGTGGTGAACAGATTTTTTTCCTTCCACAACAGTTTGTCACCAAGAAAGAAAGAACCGGTGTGAGTTGGTGGCAGAGTCTATAGTTTTTAATTTTGAAGCCCCATCTGCTTGATTCAAAGTAAAAAGAACGGGACAGTGATTCAACATCTTGATGAAGTCCTGGATGCGTAGTATATGTACATTATTGGGCGGTTATTCCCAAGTACATGATGTAAACATTTTAACTTGTAAGTTAGTTACAGGAGATGGTTTGCAAGATTCAAAAGGTATTGAGCAATCATGGATTGTTCAATGACTGTGCATACATGATATTGGATATATGAGATATCATTGACAAAACGAGGTGCTGAAGACGTGAATTTTTTTGCWTGCTACATTTATAAAATGGATTTTCAGGTATTTGCAAATTGATTTACAGAGAAGAGTTTAATTTCTAAAAACCATTTGAATCTGTGCACATTGGAAGWTATTTGTTCCAATGAGTCAACGAGTATAAATGCTCGACGAATTTGAAAAAAGCTGTCTACACTGAATGCTGGCGACCGTCTCGCCCGTTCAAAATTGTAGTTGCACTCTTCTGTACAGCAACTTTCTGAGTTATATTCATTTTGCGGGGAATCGCCTAATCTGCTGCACCCTTTCAGCTTCTACTGAAAGATCCTGTAAAACTGCCCTCACCTGGTTCCCTAGTATGCGCGACACGTACGAAGCTGCACAATTAAAATCCGTACAACATAGATGTCAATAAAMCTGGGTTTGATTCGAATGGTAGTATAAATAGTAGAGCTTCTACTAGCGGTAATAAAAGACCAAAGGGATTGAGAATACCAAACTGAAATTAAAATCCAAACTCTCACTTCGGAAAAATAGCGTGTCACAGCATTCTGAAGTAGGCTTTAAATCGAGGTCTTCGATTAGGTCATGTTGAAATAATTACAYATTCTTCTGAATTAGACTTGATACACAKCTTCAGTTTTCTGAAAGAAAACTGATATTCCACGCTGCAAAGTGACTTCAACCACACAAATGCGTTATAAATATGTAAGCAGTACCTAATGGGCCAGGTGGCAGCATTGATGGCAAAACCTCCTGTGTAACTATCACATTGCAACCCATCGACTTCCCATTCACCATTCGTGGTTCTACACCCCAGTAGCCATTGAACACTTTCAAAAATCCAGGCTCATTCCTACAACAACGAAAAATCAGCAAGACCACTGTCAACAAACAAATCATCATGGAAATTAAATGACATAACATTGGAAATAACAGCTAAGAAAAGMAAAGCAAATGTKCTGCAAGGTATTTTATCTTGTATTGTACACGTAWAACTATGTTGCACACSTGATATTACCACCATTACCTTTCAAAGACCGTCACATGTTARAGGGACTCTTTCAGTAATCAAAAGTCAGTGAAATGATATGGAAGTGTACTGCGAGGTGAAGGTCTAGTGAAACTCACAACTTGTATGAGACCGCTTTTCTGCTAGGATCCTCTTCTACTTTCATTTTCATATCAAATGTTCCCGACAAAAACATCATGTTCCAATGCGCGTGCTGCGTTACGAATTTCCCCTTGTCATTATTCTCCACTTCAACTTTTGACACCGTTTTGAAGATATCAGGATTTTTCTCATAATCTGTAAGGATCCCATATGTAATATCTGGATCCACTGCCATGCTCATGTWTCCCTTAATCTCGAAAAAACCATTCTGTCAATGCATTACAAGAATAACACAGYGATCAGCGGAATCCCATTACATACTACGAAATCAAAGACTCGAAACYGTTCAATCAATCATTTCATTACTCTTAACGGAATCTAAATGCACATTCGCAGAGGGTCAAAGACAGCCCCTCTGGAAATATTTTATAGCCAGACCTACTGAAGAAAGCAAACACTCAAGAGAACAAAGCCAGCATATGAGCAAGCGCAGAAACAGTGATTCCAATGTTTGCAGTACAATTTTACATTTTTAAGATACCTTCTTCTCAACTGAGACTTCTGCAGGTCCCGTCGTGCCTCTGCACCAAAAAATGATTCAAATGAGTACACCTGAATCGTGAAATTCGGCAATGACTCCGAATCATGATACACAACTACTCTACTGCATTATAATAACTCTCCCTAACCAAAAAATACTCTTGCTCCAGCTCAAATGGACACACCTCCTAATAACAATCTACCGAAATGAGACTCACCTCTTAATATACAAAAAATTTGAACTTCATCAGATGAATGTACATCCAAGATAGATATTTCTATAGTGTGAAATGTCGATTAATTAGAATGGGTCCCCTTAATACCCCGATTCGGTATATAAAGGGCATTTGCCAAATATGTATAACTAACATTTGAAGGGTAAATGATGAGAATTTGAAAATTGTCTCATTGGAAGTGTATCCGAAATAACTTAGAGATGGTATAAAAATATTCAAAATTAGACATTGGACAAGTACTTCAAAAGCAAGGTAAAAACCTGAAATTGTAGAGGTCTTAGCAAATCACGGTTACCAAAGCAAGATTTAGCCATTGACCCTCTAAATGTGGCCAATGTGAAGGGTCAATGGCTAAATCTTGCTTTGAATTGCTAAGACCTCTATAATTTCAGATTTTTACCTTGCTTTTGAAGTACTTGTCCAATGTCTAATTTTGAATTTTTTTTTTTTTTTCATACCTACTCCAAGTTATTTCGGATGCACTTCCAATGAGACAATTATCAAATTCTCATCATTTACTGTTCAAAAGTTAGTTATACCGTTCCCGTCCATTATACCGGGGTTGCGCATTGCAAATGCACTAAAGCTGACCTCAACTGAAGGCTCCAGCGAGGACGGGCGGGCACGTGCATGGCAGCAGGTGGAGCACGAGGAACAAGCCACAACAGAAGACGGAGTCTGGGAGGAAGGACGAATCGCCACTGGACTCTAAAGCATCTAAGCTGCGCCAGCTGGCATTGGGGGAAGCTCCCCGTCGGTTTCCTTTCCACGGGAGTCTCGCTTGCAGGGAGGCTTCTGTGGCGCTTCCAGTTTGTCTGCAGGGGTTTGAGCGTCTTCCCAGTTCCCACAAGAGAGCGGCAGGCAAGCAGGCAGGCTCCAGGCAGATAAAAGGGAATCCTGAGTAGCAGGGCTTTGTTTTGGGGTGGGGTCGCTGGGGTCGGGTGGGGGTGCCAAGTCGCTAAGTCCCACCGGAAGGTGAGCCATGTGGGCACTAACCTCCGGTGGGATGGGCAGGAAGGAGAGAGCGGAACAGGTGGAGGGTGGCGATGGGGTTTCCCTCGTTTCCCTCGGACAGCAACTTTCTGAGAGGGCTGCCCGGACGGACGGAGTCGGCTGGAGTTCCTGGAGTGCCAGGAGTTCCAATTGCTTGAAGAGCAAACATCTCATAGTGCATGTTATTCCATATTCAATACAGAAAATCAATTAAACAAATAATTTTAATTATATTTTAATTACTATTAAAATTAAAATCGAATTTGAAGGAAGGCCTTCAAATGTTTAGTTCACTAATATTATTGATAAAAACTTAATAAACTCCATTGTACATAAAACAAACAAAATAAATAATTTTAATTAAATTTTTTATAATCCATTTTGAACTCCTGGCACTTTGGACAAGTCGAGAACTCCTGGCACTCTAGGAACTCCAGCCGACTCCGTCCGTCCGGGCAGCCCTCTCAGAAAGTTGTTGTCCGAGGGAAACGAGGGAAACCCCATCGCCACCCTCCACCTGTTCCGCTCTCTCCTTCCTGCCCATCCCACCGGAGGTTAGCGCCCGCACGGCTCACCTTCCGGTGTGACTTAGCGACTTGGGTGGGGGTGCCACATTGCACTAGGAAAAAAGAATTTGGCTAGAAATGGCAACAAACCAAAACCATGAGGTTTTTCATCAGAAAAATTTACAATTCATTTCCTAAAGTAGACGTTGTGAATAAGGTAGAACCACCTATAACTAACCAAATAAGGAATTTGGACAAATCTAAAGCAATGGAATGCAAGGTAAATATTTTTAGAGGTGTGTTGATAAAATGATGAGGATTGCAAAAACTTTGGAAATTTTTTCGCATGAATTGAATTTAGTATGAATTTTGAAAGACAAAAAGTGCTCCGGACCCATAGCCGATCATTAGATCTTCCAATTCTGATCATTCAAAAAACTACTTTTCCACTCACTGCTTCCTACTTTTTTTAGCACTACTTTGGAACATGTATCATGAACTTTTAGTCCCAACTTTGAAAAGATGAAAAAAAACTCATTCTAGCCTTGTTTGGAAATACGTCAGTCTATGGTTGGTAATGGGGCACTGGTTGGTAATGGGTGGTTCTACCTTAACTGCATTTTTTTTGTATGTCATTTGAAAGTGAAAATTGAAACTTCTTTTTAGAACTTCAACCATACAAAATTGAAGTAAATTGTTCTACTAAATTGTGGAAACGTTTTTAGCCCATTTGACTTCTCAAATTGAAAGAGAACAATGTTTGATAAGTGAAAAAAAAAAACTTTCTTTCATTCATGCAAAATAGGGTCAGTAGATTTCAGACCTTTTTGGAGTAAAATTTTTGTTCTACACAAAAAAGAGGATTTTGACTATTTGTAAGTATACAATTTTATGCTCACTCATGAAAAGTTTTAGAAGCAAATATGGAGTCAAGCTTACTCTAAATCATCCTGCAATGCAAAGAGGTTAAAAAGATTGGCGATGACACTAGTCAGTTTTTGATGATTTCTTGTGCAATGATGAAATCATTTGCACAAGATTTGTTTGACTAAATCTCAAGAATTTTGACTTCAAAAATTGCAAGATTATAGAATTTGAAGTTAGAAGAAAATGTTTTTTTTTGAAACCGCTCCAACATAGCTCACAAAGTTTCAAGACTCCTCTTAGAATGTGATTTGAGGACTAAAATCTGTTTTATTTTGGACAATTGTATGCCATATTTTATTAGTTACATACATGCCAATCTCAAAAGTTCATGTGTTTTTTGCAAAAAAAATCCAAAAAAAATAAATTGCCCAAGCTATCCAAAAAGTTCAAGGTAGCATGACCTTTGATCCAAGCACCCAATTGCCAAAAGAATTAGTTTTTCGTGAAGGAGATACAATTTTACACATTGTGTCCAAATTTCTTTAACATCCAACCAAAAATAACTTCCTACAAACCTACTCAAGATTTTTTGGGTATGTTGAACTGAGACTTGGTCCTTTAGGAGTTAAAAAAATCCGAGATGAAATTACTTGATTGTAGATGAAAACAAAACTATGGACATATGATATGCACTAATATGAAATTTTCTATCCAATATGTGGATGAATGTTGAAATTTGGAGCACCACTAAAATTGAGGCACTAGCAGTCAATCATCTAAGCAATTTTGGATTAGATCTTGAGCAACATGAAATGGTGGAAAATTTTCACAAGTAGGAAGATAGAAACTATGGAGATTTGCAAATTTTTAGAATTCTATTCCCAAAATTGAAATTCTTGTGAATTTTGGGAATTGAAACATACTCCTCACCAATAGCCAGTGACTAGAGTCTCCCAATTCCAATCATTCTAAAACTACTTTCCAACTTAATTCTTCCTACTTTCTTGCTAACTACTGCAAGACATGTGCCATAACTTTAGTAGTCTAAACCTTGAAAAGGACCCAAAAAGGACCCAAAAAATAGATCCCAAACTTCCTTTGAAAATTTCTTCCAAATTTTTGCTTGGAAATACTGCACCCTACATGTTGGCTTTTGGGCGTGGTTGACCTCTACCTTATAACATTATATATTGCCACGTTGGCACTTCATAAAAAATGGGACCCTTGGGCTTTTAGGGGTTAGGGTGGCTTTAATTCATCCTTCTATGGCAAATTCGTTTTGCAAGCCATGTACATATGCGTTAAGCCAATTTAAGCCATTAATATGGTTTTCTCCTCATCTCCTAAAAGTTGGTTTTTACAATAGAGGGGTGAATCTTATTACATAAGATGTTAGTTTTTGTTCAACGTGGGCCAAGTGTACACTCTACTTTGTGAGAGTGGAGCAACTACAATGCATGTAAGCGTGCACTAAGGAGGTTGGATAAGCTCTATGTTTTCACCTTCAAAATTACCCATTTCAGAAATAGTACCCATGTCAGGAAGGCGGCGAAGAGAAATCCTTTCTGATTCCTCTTACGTGGTTTAAAAAATCTTCTTCAGCCACCAAGAAACAGAGATCAGAAAAAGCGTAGTTTGGGGGAGCGTGTCCTTGCAGCACCTCTCGTACAATAAGGCCACCAGAGGAKCCTTCCTGATCATCCCCCTGTTTCCTGCAGGGACTTCCAAGGACAGCTCCAAATCTAACTTAAAGGCTGTTGGCTAAGAATTGCAGTGCTTACCATAACAAAGCACAAAAAGACTCGGAAGAAMGTCCAAGGAGAAAGGGCTGGAGAGTCGCTTCGCTCTAATGAAAACAGAGAGAGATGATGAACCTCAAAGCCAATAATAAACGAAACTCTCACCGATATTGAAATTAAAAGCATCTCTCTATCCAAACATTTAATTGAACATTCTACGTTGATGACAAAGAAGAACATAGTCGATCACTCAAATCTACACCAGTATGAATTTCCAGATTTGGAGTGACTTTCAGCATCTGTCAATTCCATCTACAGCAAAAAAAACAAGAGCAACGGTCATGAAAACATAGCATGCGCCAATAGAGAAGAAAGCTGCCCGAAGAGAGMAGTGGTCCAAGTCAAGTTAAGGAGAGAACCTAAAGACATMTGAAGGTATCCACGATGATACTTTGAACGTCTAAATAAAAAGAGTCACAATTTATTAAAAGCTCAGGTAATTTGAGCAGAAACCTGAAATGTCCATGCACATGATAATTGCTGAGAGATGCATTGGCCTGGGACAAGGAAGACAGTACGTCAGTAGAACTACAGGAAAGCAACGCTATTTGTCACTAACGCAACAACAAACGGATCCAAAWGTGAAACCCCAGAGCGTAGCTAYACTGCAGGTCATGCTTTSAAGCWGAAAACTACTGGTAGATCTAAATGTCCWYTTCAGAGGTTGATACCCATGCAGGCTCACAACCTACACCAGGCATATTAGGAATATGCTCTAATATATGTGGTGGCAAAAGCGATACCCTGTCATTGTCACCAAGATTTATAGAAGTACATGCAAAAGTAGAGYAGCCACTAGASTACCGAYCGGTCGATCATCTACGGTAAAAATKATCGATTCTTTCTCAGCTGTGGATTGTGGTGGCATCAAAAAGATTAATAATTATGCAAAAAACCTAAATAGGCTTTGATGTAAGGATAACAATGAACGCCCTATTGAATGCATGAATATATTTAGAAGAGTTCTGCATGCTACAATAAATACATAGAAAGTCGTAAAACTACTAAGGACATGTCTGCACCTGGATATCTGTATACTGCTTCGGAATTCATCCCGACAGTAAGCGGTCGAACATGATAGTCGTTGAGGTAGGGGCAGAACCTAGTGCATGCTTCCAATTGTCCAAATGTCCTCAAAAGATGTCRATGCCAATACTCTTCCATCACTGCGTCTTCCGTRAAACATCAGTTACATTGATATTCTGATGCAGATCGTGCGAAAAGCAAGGCTTTCCTGCCTAACCAGATCATCGGGCTGGATTTCAACGGGTAGAAGAACAYGACACTTTGCTARGTGAGGAGATCATRACGCTTTAACATCCCTGGATAATGGGGCAGGAATGGATTTCAGGTCATCCGTCTGCAACCACCCGTTCTCTCTCATCTGCTGTTCCTTGCTTTTGGCGATCGCCTCCTTCCTGTGCATGTCCTTCATGTAGCGGTACCCCTTGYTCGTGCCGTAAAGCGTATCGCAATACGTGAACACCGAGGCAAAATTGCTCTGGCACGTYCCACCAACAAAGTGATGATAATCGTGGTACTCGGACCCTCCGTAGAACGGAATGAAGCGCGTCGGATTCCAAGGAAAATCGTATCCGCTATGCGTCTCGAGAGCCTCCAACTGCCGCATCGCAATCCAAGTCCAGAAGGTGACGATATGGCCGGGCRCCATTGCTGGTCCCGYAAAGGTAGGAATCCCTAGAATCACAATTTCGGCCCAGTGCGCATACGGCGCCGCGAAGCTCATCGGGGTCTGGAACTCATGGTGCACGCAATGCACGTTGTCGTACCACCAACCCTGGTGCAKCCACCGGTGCAACCAGTAATTTCCATAATCTTCCACAATCGTGTAYATCGTCAGTTGCAAAAACGCCTCCGTGAGCGTCGGCAGCGGCAGACCGAATCGAACGTTAATAAACTTCACCGCCGGGAAAGAGCACAGCTGCAGTGGCCCGACAATCGTGAAAAACGACCACATCACAACCTTATAACACCGCCAAGTCTCCGCGGGCTCATTGTGCACCCCGGGCTGCACTTTGTACTTCTCCGCGCTCCGCACCTTCCACACATCCAGCAGCACGTACGGCAACGGCACGACAGAGAAGATGAGAAATAGAAACAAGATGTTGAAGCAATACAACGTGTAATCACTCACATTATGAGTCTGGTTCCACCACCACCCCTCCCAAAACGTCAAATCTCTCCCCAAAGCTCCAGCCGCCTCACTGATACTTCTGAACGGAATCATCTCTCCCGATCGAAAACACGACTCTCACCAAAAGCTTCCAATCAAAACGCAAATCAAACGCAAATCTCCACACAGAAAAAAAAAGAAAAAAGAAAAAAAAACACGAATCAGCACCGCTTGACCAGCAGAAAAGCTCCAAAGAAGCGTGATCAATGCACAGAGAGAAAATGCGGAGACGCAGGGGACGACGCGGGAGCACGCCCCAAAGTGGAGTAGCCGGCGCTCTGCTCTGCGCCCCGCGGACCTGGTGTGGCGGGGTTCTCCAAGCCACAGCTTCCGCTCTTCTTTTCTGCATACGGAGGTGTCCTCCTGTGCGGACGCTTCCACCAACGCATTCGGGAATATCATCCACAGATTTCCATGCTACGTTGTTTATATCAATGTATTGAATACATTTTAGCAACTCGGTGCATATCACACCTTCTAGACATAAATTAGCTTGAAGTACAAGAACATTGGTCATGAATTTTATATAATTTTTTAATGACATTTGTTTGTATAAATGATAGAATTTAGAGAAATGCTCAAAATAATATAAAACATAAATAAAAAATGAAAACAATAGTGAAACTTGATGTACTCTTGAACTTACACCAAGAGAAATTTTATAGAAAAAGTTCAAAAGTGGTGTATTTTTGAACTTTGAACTCAAGTTTGCAATGTCCTTCAAGGGTTAAACAAATAAATTTCATTGATAAAGAATATTGTAGTTTGATTTTGAAGATACCACTTAAGAGTTGATTGCCTTTTTAGTGTGATTAGTTCCATTCCAACAATTTTCAATATTTCTTCAAACTAGGAAGTGAAATGGAATAGACATGTAGCCGAAGTCGTTTCATATTTTTGAGACCATTTATGAATTGGTTTTGAATTTTCAAAGTTGAAACACATTGGTCACACAAGGAAATATTCACCAATTTAAAAAAAAAAAAAAAAAACTATGATTTTGACCCACTTCGGCATGGCGTGGCGGAAGTCTCACGTGCATGGGACAGGCAGCACGCGCCTAAGTTCTGCCATAGAATTTGGACCCAACAAGTTAGCACTCACCACGTGGCCAAGTGGATGGTGGGTGATGGGTGAGAATACTAGCATGTGCATGGGGTATTTATCTTGAAATTTTGAAAAAATCCAAAAATTGAAAGAGTTCTTGCTAGAATTCAAATAATAGAGCATGTTGTGTTTTTTATTCATCTTTTTTCCATTTGAAGTGGATTTTCAATTTGAATTACAAAATTGTGTTTTTCATTTTAACCTCCATTTAAAATTTAAAAAATCCAAATTATTCCAATATATGTATTGTAATTGATGTAATTTTATTTCCCCCTTTAGCTATAAAAAATTGCAATAATTTGACTTTCCCATGAAGTTTTAAATAAAAATATATATATATATATAAATAGATAATACATTTTTTTGCTAGAAAAAAATATCAAAATTTTACACACCAATTAAATAAAAGAATAAATTAAGTATGATAGCTAAATTTGACTTCACAATATTTGATGTGCTTGTTTTGAGTGTAAAAAATAAAATAACCAATTTAGTAATTTTCTCACCAATTTCCATTGCTACTTGTACCTCTTGAGAAATTTTGAATAATTTTGAATGTTTATGCTACTTTTACTTATTTAATTCCAATTTCTTAAGGAAAAAAAATGATAAAAATTACAACTTTTGACAAAACAAATGGAAATCTCTGAAAGTGTTATAGAGTTCATAGATTCAAATAATAAGAATGTAAGATTGATATTTGAACACAATTTAATAGGCTACATTGAGCTCAAACATGATATTTGACCAAATATAATTGGATCAAGTCTTTAAAGGATTAAGTGATATTGCGCATGTTCCGGAGCAATATAAGCCAATGTAA
Organism: Pleurozium schreberi; assembly: GCA_006891605.1. Lineage (NCBI taxonomy): Eukaryota > Viridiplantae > Streptophyta > Bryopsida > Hypnales > Hylocomiaceae > Pleurozium > Pleurozium schreberi. The sequence continues at coordinate 33,830 of VACF01000760.1, read as the reverse complement.
ATCTCCTACCGTATAGAAAAATAGAAATCACGGTAATGGCAAATAAATTGTAATTTTATTTCCAAAATTGAAATTATTGTGAATTTTGGGAGGTAAAAAGTGCTTTTAATCCATAGTGAATGTGTGGACTCTTCCGATTCCGATTCAAGAACTACATTAGGTGTTTTTTCAAGCCCCATAGGAGAGTGTTTTGAGGTTGTTTTCCAAAATTGTTTCCGGCATAGGGAACTAATGACTAAAATTTTGAATTTCAAAAAAAAAAAAAAAACTCAAAAATCTTAGAAAGTATAAACTGGAACTGAAAATTGATTTAGTTTTTTTTTCAAAAAATTATTTTTTAAATATTTAATAATTCATTAAAAAAACAATTAATTAGTATTATTTGATGTGGCAATATCTCTGCCACGTCATATTGACTACGTGGTTGAGTTTCCAATGCGTTTCCTCAGCTCGGGAACTCGCAGTCTTCCAAATGCCCCAAAAAACATCTAATGCTTTTCTACTCACTACTTCCTACTTTCTTGCTCACTACTTCGGGACATATGTCATGACCTTATTAGTCCCAACCTTGAAAAGAAGGAAAAAAACATTCTAAGTTTCAGTCGGAAATTTGTTCCAAACTTGGTTGGAAATAACTGCACCCTACAGATTGGGTATGGCTCCATGTTTTGGAGTGAGTGGTTCTACTGTTAGATAGTAGGATTGAAACAAATTATTTTCTTTTCCATCCAAATTGTTTTTCCATCCAAGTTGCTTGAGTGTATTTTTAGTTAATAGTATTCCAAATTCCCTTGTTATCAAATTTTCTAAAGAAGAAGGTGCCTTTTCTATTGAAAAAGCGTGTAAGCTAACTGAAGAAAACCACCCCTCAAATAATGGTGTTTAAGACAATATTTGACATACCATATGGCACAAAATATTTTATGTAAAGAAGATGTAGACGAGGCAAGAGGGTGAATTTTAGATCTATGCAAGGTTGTTCATGGCAAATTTTTTAAGACAAATGACATAATCCAAAGCTTTGTCTTTAATCCCATTACTGTGAAGGCCTTTTTTATGGTCAATATCTATTCAATATTTCCATTTCTAGTGCAAAGAGAAAAATATATAAAAATAGCATTTCTTGCATATCTAATCAAAGAATCTTGCAATAGACCGGTATAAAAATTTGCGGAAATTTTTTCACACAATTGACCACATAGATTTCAAGATAAATACATTCAAAGTCAAGAATGTTAGGGACATGATCTCTAGAAGAACCTTCTAGTTGTTTTTATTTTAGATTAATCTTAGGACATGACCTCTAGAACCTTTTACTTTCTTAGTTTAATATTAGTTCCTTTTACTTTAGATTAGAGTATATATAGGGGTCGAGGCTAAATAGTTGTTTAGTCTCAACAACACATCTTTTGGAGTTTCTCAGATATAAATCCTTGTATCTTTGTATCATTGTGTCCGTGACAGTTTGTCAAGACTAACCTCTAAGCCAAGATTTTGGTTTTTGTTTTTTCTTGTTTTTTAGTATGGATAGTACCCAAGTCTTTAATATGCCTGAATCCGTTGAGGCGAAGTTGGAGGCGATTCTTAATGCCATCAACGTGTTATCGGTCCGGATCACAACGATTGAAGGAGTTATAGGTGGCCTTCAACAACATCAAACTACACCTAATCGGGAGGGAGGAGCTCAGCCTATGACTCGACAAGATCCACCACCACCACCACCGAAGGAACCTCGTGTTAGCTTGCCTGACAAATTCGATGGCACACGCTCCAAGTTCCGAGGTTTTGTGAATCAGGTCCGATTGATAATCGCCTTACAGCCAAAACGCTACCCAAYAGATGAAATACGAATCGGATTAATTAGGACATTGCTCACGGGACAAGCTTTATCATGGTTTGCTCCCTTGTTTGAGAAAGGTTCACCTATTTTGAACAACTTTGATACTTTTGGGGGGGCCTTTGCGGAAGCTTTTGGAGAACTTGACAAGGCTCGTTGGGCAACAACGAAGATTCGATCCCTACGTCAAGGGACACGTTCTGCATCGGCCTATGCCTCCGATTTTCGACAACTTGCGTGCGACATCAATTGGGATGAAGCCGCATTTATGGGCCAATTCTATTGGGGTTTGAAGGATACTGTGAAAGATTTGTTGTTATCATTTCTTGACCCGCAAACGCTCAATGAGGCAATTAGTCAAGCAATCAAGTGCGACAATCGACTCTTTCAACGTTACTAAGATCAAAACTTATGGACTCCATCAAAGGAGCACACGATCAGGCAAACCTCGTCTTTGTCAGCGAGTAGTTCGAATTCTCATTCCGAGGTTGCAAATATGCAAATCGACGCAATACGCGTCAAACATCTTATTCTGGAAGAGAACAAGCGTCGGAGGGAGGAGGGACTATACTTGTATTGCAGCGAAGAAGGTCACAAAGTCCTCAATTGCCCGAAAAAGCCAAATCAACATATTATCAAGACCAAAGCTGCCATAGTCCAAGAAAACGAAGATGCCCAGCCACAATAGGAACCGTACGGTTGGACAATTTAGGTTCACAACATTTAGGTTCCTCTCTTTCCGCTCAACCTGCAGCTTGTTTTACAATTCTCTTGTCTTTAGGTCCTCAGCAACTTAAAATCATTGCTTTGTTAGATTCAGGGGCATCTACTTGTTTTTTAGATGAAGAATTTGTTAAGAGACATAAATTTCCTTTAATTAAAAAATCCCAGCCCGTCCGTGTAGAAGTCATAGATGGACGATCTTTGTCCTCAGGTAGAGTAACTTATGAAACAATGCGTCTAGAGGTGACATTTGAAGGCCATAGTAGCCAAATTATCTTCAATGTTATTAGAACCCCATCAAACCTTGTTATTCTTGGTCTCTCTTGATTAGAAAAATACAACCCATCTATAGACTGGAAGTTGCGAAAGATGAGTTTTCCCTCCCTTTTAGAACATGTAGACAATAACCCTATTAGAAAACCTGTCAGCAAAAGTGTTGGAAAATCACTCTGATGCTCTATTAAGGAGATCGTATCTTGCTTCCAAGGTTGGAAAAGCAGCATTTGATCAACAATTTAGAACTTTGTTGAAACCAAAGCTATTTCGCCTTTATACCTCTATTATTCCACCACCAATTGATGTTGACTTCATCAATCAAGTATGTGTTGCGACCAATGAAGATCTTGTGGCCTTGGAAATCAAGCGTCACCTCGGTAAGGACAAAAAATTTAAGATGGAAGGAGATTTATTATATTTTGAAGAACGTTTATTCATCCCAGAAGGTCCGACACGAATTTGAGTTCTTCAATATCGCCATGACTTCCCAGCTGCAGGTCATTTTGGATACAACAAGACTTTGGAACTTCTCTCTAGAGATTTTTGGTGACCCAAAATGTGGAAGGACGTGAAGAATTTTGTTACTTATTGTGACATTTGTTCAAGGTCCAAGAATCCTCGACATCGCCTTTACGGTCTCTTACAGCCTTTACCTATTCTACGCTGGCCATGGTCTTCAGTCTCTATGGATTTCATTACAGATTTACCATCGTCAAATTCATTTGATAGCATTTTTGTTGTGGTGGATCGGCTTACTAAGATGGCGCACTTTGTCCCTTGCAAGAAGTCTTTGTCAAGTGAAGACACAGCAAGACTATTTCTTGATAATGTGTATCGTTATCATGGTCTTCCAGACAATATCATATCTGATCGGGGACCCCAATTTGTATCAAAGTTTTGGAGATCTTTTTTTGACATATTGAGAGTGGATATCAACCTCTCTTCAGCTTTCCATCCTCAAAGTGACAGTCAAACAGAACGGGTAAATCAAGTTCTTGAGTAGTATTTACGTTGCAGTATCAACTATCATCAAGACAATTGGACGACATACTTACCACTAGCGGAGTTTGCTTACAACAATACTTTTCATAGTTCAACTCAACAAACGCCATTTTATTTCAATTATGGTTATCATCCAAAGCTTGATCTATTGAGTTCACCGGCAAAAACTAACCCAGCAGCGGATGACTTTGCATTGCAACTATCAAAAATTTGAGAAGTTCTGAAGCTTCAACTACAAGCCGCCTAAGAATCTTACAAAACATCTGTAGACAAATTTCGCAACTAAGCACTATCTTTTCAAGTTGGAGATAAAGTATGGCTTCTTCGACGGAATATCAAGACCAAGCAGCCTTGTGACAAGTTGGACTATCGAAAATTGAGACCATTCGTCATCCAAAAACAGATCAATCCAGTGGCATTTCGTATTGAGCTGCCAACTTCCATGAAGGTACATCCTGTCTTTCATGTTTCTCTTTTAGAACCTTATCGAGAGTCATCTTTTCCAGGAAGAATACAACCACCACCGCCTAGTATCRAGGTTGAAAATCACGAAGAATATAATGTGGAAAAAGTACTAGACTTGCGACGAAGGTGGAACAAGTTGGAGTATTTAGTACACTGGACCCGTTATGATATCAACGAACAAACGTGGGAACCGGTTGAGAACCTTGCTAATGCGTCTGAATTGGTACAGGAGTTTCATCAACTTTATCCGGATAAGCCTAAGGCTCCTCTTGGAACTCGTCGCTTGAGAGGGAGGTAATGTTAGGGACATGATCTCTAGAAGAACCTTCTAGTTGTTTTTACTTTAGATTAATCTTAGGGCATGACCTCTAGAACCTTTTAACTCCTTAGTTTAATATTAGTTCCTTTTACTTTAGATTAGAGTATATATAGGGGTCGAGGCTAAATAGTTGTTTAGTCTCGACAACACATCTTTTGGAGTTTCTCAGATATAAATCCTTATATCTTTGTATCATTGTGTCCGTGACAAAGAAATCATGTTTTGAGGAACTATGGCAAACCACTTTATGAAACATTGAATCTTCTTAACTTATAGATTTTGCACTGTAGATTTCAAATCAAAAATATTTGATCATAAAGAATTGAATTAAAGATACTACAAAAGTAGAAGATTAAAAAATAATGGGATCTTAGGCATTAGTTTAAAAACTGTCAAGTAGAAGAAGATACGTGATAGAGGGAAAAATTGAATCATTAATAGATGTAGGATAGAATTAAAACACACTAATTCCAATCGTGAGATTGAAATTTAACAATAAAATCTTCCTTTCATAGGGAACTTATTGTTGTGAATAAATGTGAAAATTGAACTCAAAAACAAACCTCTATGTTATTTTTTTAATAGATGCTATGATGCACAAAAGATAAGATATTCCATGACCTTCACATCATAAATCCAAATTAGTGGAATGAATCAAATTTTTCCATGTTGAAAAAGAATACAATCTATGAGAAATAAATTTCTCAATTTTTTATTTTAAGTATTTGTAGATTTTTTTCTGCCCGCCGAGTTGAATTCTGGACTTATGGTTGTATGTGTTTTCTCCAWGTCATTAATTGAAATAAAAATCATGTTCCCCCAAAGCTAATAAGTTTTCTATTTTATGAAAAAGTTTCAAAAAGTTTCAAAAAGTTCCTATGAACTCATAGGAAGTTTTCCAAAGATCATTTGTCCTTCAAAGAAACAATGTAATTTTATCAAAGAAACAATGTAATATTATCAAAGAAACAATGTGATTTTAGGGATTAATGGTTGTAGTAATTAGCATGCAAAGAAATATTCGTACACATGAAATGCCATAGGGAGAAAGTCCTTTTGGACTTGAACGTGACTTGGGATCCACTGAGAGCCGCTTCACACTATGGCTGTCCAAGTCGAGAGGCCGTGGGATTGAGTGGCCAAACTTTGGTGAGAGTCCAAGGAAATGAGCTGTAAATAGGCCATAAAAACTAGGAATTAGAGCCTTCGGCCGTCCATAGTGTGAAGCCTCCAAAGGCCAAAGTCTAAGCCCAAAGTTCAAACCTACTCCATTTTTATTTATTTATATCCTTTCTCTCCATATTAAAATCCATCCAATTTCTGAATTTTGTGTGAATTGTTACTCATGTGACAATTTTTTCAAGCGGTAGGTTAAAAAAATATGAGAAAGGAGTCAAAAATGACCTTGGAAAAAAATTACAGCACATGTCCTCACCATTGAACAAGGAATATGAAGGAATATAAATGGAATAAAAAGGTGGGACTAGACATTGAAGGGAAGTAGGTAGTTAGGTACATTGAATGCTAAGACCTCATGCTTTTTGTAGTGGAGACTAGGGTTCAAACCTCATTGGCGACAAAATCACAAAATCTACGAAAACAGTCATTCCGGTCCAATCTAACGGCAGAGATTTTGACAGTTTCTAGTATTTCTAATCTTTTTTTCCTTGAAAATTCGACGGACTCTCAATCAAAGTTTGGGTTGCCATTTTTGGCTGACCCAAACTCGGATCAACAGTCCGTCGAATTCCGTTGCCATGTAGCCAATTGGCTGCCATGTAGGCAATTTTGAGGGCCACGGACTTTGGGCTATGCTGCGTAGTGTGAAGGGTCGAGAGGCCAAAGTCTTGGGTTTCTGGAATTTGATTGGCTGAAATCGACGGGCTCTCAATCTTGTGCCGTAGTGTGAAGTGGCCCTGAGACAACAAGATTGAGAAGTCTTGCCAAGCAAAACCTGGCTAGTAGAAGTTCTTCTTTTTGTTTTAGCTCCAATACAAATCCACTAAGAACTGAAATGGATTTGTATTGAATTTGAATATAAGCAAATGTAGATTGCATTGAAACTAATACAAAATTATATTAAAAAAACCATTTCACAATGCCTATTATTAAATTGTTTAATTTTTAAAAATCTTGTTAGAAGTCAAAAGAATATTCTAGATTTTTCTACTTATGCACTTTTTGGTCATCTCACGAATAAATTATGAATTTTCAAAGTGTTGGAAATAGGTGAAACTTGAAAGGGACCCTAGGTTCTCATGAATAAATCTTGTACATTTTAGGCAAGCATTTTTACGTATTGCATTTGGAAAGGAAGCAAAATTAAGTCAACAATTATTTTCAACATGGCTAACCCATAAAAATCATCAATTTTGATACCGCGGAAATCATTGGTGTGAAAAGAATCCAAAAGCATGTATTGGAAGTCAAACTACTATAGAAGATCTTCCCTTTCCACCCCCAATCTTGAGGATGAATAGTAATGCTATTCTATCCTACACAAAAGATGCTCTCTCATTCATCAAAGTGAAAATGGCATCGACAATGTTTTTTGGATTAAGCTTATTTTTGCAATATCAATGTGAATTTTGTTTTGCAATATTGATAGCAATGTTTTTATTGAGTCTCATTTATAATATTCCATTGGGAGTCCCTAGCAAAGGTCCACTTGAAATAAGTTTTGGATAATTAATGAGTCGCGCTAATGGCGAATCGGTTATCGTACATAGTTGCAACAATACTTGAGATTTGAAGGCATTAGAAGATCGTAAGTTATCTTGAGTTCCCGATCTATGGGAATTTGCCACATTGGGAGTCTCATATGGTCGAGCGACTTCCCACGTTAGATTATATCGTTTTGAAAAAGCCATTTTATTTCTAAATAATATTTTTTTCATTTCATTTAATAAATTTATCCAATAAATTTATAACCAAAATATTAACTATTTATAGAAGGAGCTTCAACATAAGCTAAATCTAAAGGGAAGATTAATTAAATATGTTTTAAATCATCTTTTAAATATTTTTTTAAATCATTTTTAAATATTTTTTTAAATCATTTTTAAATATTTTTTAAATTATTTTTTAATATTTATTCCTTTTTAAAAATTTGAGAAAATTATTTGTTCATTTTTTTTTTCAATTCAAATTTTTTTGACAACAATGGCTAAGGTAGGAGGTCCATAAATGGCTCATCTAAGGGCTGAAGCTGAATTTTGGCAAGGTGTAACTACTTGAATAATTTTCGGTAAATTCTCCTTCAAAGACAAGTGGAATTGGCATCTAACCCAAGTTGTTTCATATGTTTTGGAGCTTTTTGGAATTAGTTGTGAATTTTTGAAGTTGGAGAAAAGTGCATTTTAATGGGCTCTAAAACGGACCACCTCCTCAAATGTAGACTGCTTGTACATTGGAGAGTGCAAAATGTACCTCTAGAGCCTGTTCCATTTTAGAACCCGCTCCATTTTAGGACCTCTTACCTTAGTGTGGAGTTCGTGGACAATGAAGGGAACAACAAGGGGAAATAACCCTCCCTTCCCGTTAAATCTCATGTAATGCTTGTAATGGCAACGGTGATGGGTTGCCAATGGGACGGGGCCACGTTATCGGTGAAAAGCCAACAACCACTTATGATAAGGTAGAACCACCAATAACCGACCTAATAAGGAATTTGGACAAATCTGGAGCAATGCAAGGAAAGGCAAAAAAAATTTCAAAGGTGTATTGATAAAAATGATAGGGATTCCAAAAACTTTGGTAATTTTATAGCATGATTGAAATCACCATGAATTTTGAAAGGCGAAAAGTGCTCTGGACCCATTGCTAATCTTTGGGCTCTTCCAATTCCGATCATTCAAAAAACTACTTTTCTACTCACTGCTTCCTACTTTTTTTTGCACTACTTTGGGACACGTATTATGAACTTTTAGTCCCAACCTTGAAAAGAAGAAAAAAAAAACATTCTAGCMTTGGTTGGAAATAAGTCAATGTAAGGTTGGGTGTAGGGCACCGGTTGGAAATGGTTGGTTCTACCTTACSATTGCCGAAATGATCATGTGTATGTGGGACTTGCATGCCAAATGCCACATGGGTGATGGACAGAATAATGGAAAGGATGGTGGAGTAAATTGAAACAATCAATAAAGGGAGGTGAGGTGGGTGGGATAACGTGGGAATGCTAATTTATGGGAACCCAAAATCTGCTGTCTGGCATGTCACTGTCTGAGGCTCTGAGCAATAGCAAACTGAATGAATGCCCCCATACCTTGATGTAAGTTAGTTTAAAATGCTCAAGCACTTTTTTTTTGTAACTGATGATGTTTTTTTGTTTTTTAGACAGAAGTGAACATTGTATAGTTTAGTGTATTTCAGAAAATCTGATGGCATGCAGCTGTTGCTGAAATGTGAGTTTGAGTACTTCTAAGGGAGAGGCGCTCAAATGGCGTCCATGATCCCAATGCCGTCCTTTTCTAGGTCATGCATTCATTCTAGAAGATAAATGTAGACTACTTATTATTTTAGGTCAAAGAAATAAGCCATGTACTACCTACTTACATTTATAGTCTGAAATGATTATGCTCTCTAGAATTTGACGGCATTGGGTACAGGGACGCCATTAGGTGCCTCTCCCTTGTAATAGGTTTTGCATGCTAGCAAGGTCCCTTGTTCAGCCTCTCTGGAAAACACTAATTTTTTTAAAATTTCCACTCATGTAAAATTTGCAAATTTTAACTCATGTATTTGGAATCAGAGGCCCCAAATCAACTACCGTATGAGGGGGTGTACAAGGTAAATTAACCCTTGAAGGACGGATTGGTGGCCATGAAAATCATGCATTTTTTAAACCGTTTGACGTCATCTACCTTGAAATCCAAATATACTCATTGGAAGTCAAAGTACTAGAAAAGATCTTCCCTTTCCACTCCTAATACCGAGGATGAAAAGTTGCAATTCTGTCCTACACTCTCTAGAGGACACAAAATGTCCGCCTGTGGATTCAAAGGTTAATTAAGCTCAAAATAGGGGGCTTTAAGTATTTTTCTATTTGCACCCCTCGAGTGACTTGGAAGGGTCAAGCAAGGGGGCTAGTTCACACTAACCCTTTCAAGGTGACCCCTATACATTACAAAAAAATATTCCTCATTATCTAAAGATGCTTAGGGCCAATTTTTAAGAGCGCTTGAAGAAAATATTTTTAACCCCTAAAGGACCGGCATGCGTTTTTTGGCTACATAGCAATTCTAGGCAGGTACGTGTGGCTAGAGATTTCCATATTTTTGGCCAAATTTTAATTGAAGGTCAGGGCAAGAAATTTCTTTCATATGCACTAGATTTCATGACATGTCCACCAAATGTAATTGAAGTGGGTCCAATTGATTTTTGGGGTTTTTTATCTTTGTACTTCTTGACTGCTTTTACTTTGCTGCTTTGTATACACGAAATGTTGTCTCTCTTTGATGCTTTGTATAAAAGGGTGAAAAGTTATGATGTTATGAAGAGACCATTTAAGAGCTCATTGTCTTTTCGGACAATACTTTGTAAATTTTTGTAAGAAGTAAAACGGAATTGGCATCTCTACCAAGTCGTTTCATATTATTTGGACCTGTATGGAATTAGTTACAAGTTTGGTCTAAGAAAAGGGATTGACCAATTCTCTTCATCTATTTTCATTTTGCTTTCAAACTTACACTAGTCAAATGTATATCCATACCATGGGTGTTTTTTCATTTTTCATGAAGTGCAAGAGTGTCATATTAAATGTTATAAGTGGTGCTAAAAATATCAACATTCATCCACATATTGGATAGAAAATATCACAACATTACATATCACATAATTATTCAAAATTATATTTTCATCCACAATCTGGCGATTTCATACAGTCATTTAAAAAAAAACTTGGAGTTTTTTGGCTATTTCATCCAAGATTTTGCTATTTATATTCTAAGGGCTTGGTGCAAGGTCCATCATTTTGCTGCAAATTGATGACAAATTGCCTAAAAAACACTAATGCAGACATGTTATTAACCCCTAAAGGCCGAAGGCTATTTTTTTGTGAAAAAGCACTCAAAATTGTTGTTTCTATAGCAAAGAGTAAAAAAAATTAGAAATTATTTTTCTTGCACATCTAATCAAAGGATCTTACACCTAACTAGTATGAAGATGTGAGGAAATAATCTCAGGATATTTGAACCCACAAATTACAAGATATCTACGTTTAAAGTGAAAAAAAAACAAGTTTTGCAACACATTGCTATACTAGATTAATTGACTTTGAACCTTCTTAACTTTAATGTTTTGCACTACAAAGTTTTGAGCTTCAAATCTTTATGTTGGAGAATTGTGTAGAAAATCTTGGAGGAACAAAAAACTTAAAAAAAAACTTAATATTTATTCTAAAAAAAATGTTAAGTAAAAGTAGGTACAAGATCAAAGGAAAATCTAATTTATTAATATCTCTAACTAAATGGGTGGAATTAAAATGCACTAATTCAAATGGCGGGATTGTTGTATTACTTTGGAAATTAAATTGTAGTGATATATGTGGTTCTATGTTGGACCATGAAACACTTTTCAATCATGTTCATGCACTTTTTCATCCAAATTTGGCATCTTCATCCAAATTTTTATAAACATGGAAAATTTTGGGTAAAATAAGATTATTTTTAGTTGGTGAAAAGTTGACATTTGTTTTGAAATGGTGCAGTTTTGGCCCCACGATGCCAAAAAAAGGCTACATAGATCATCTTAGAAATCCATGCTACATTGTTTATATCAATGTATTGAATACATTTTAGCAACTTGGTGCATATCACACCTAGACATAAATTAACTTGAAGTACAAGAACATTGGTGATGAATTTTATATAATTTTTTAATGACATTCGTTTGTATAAACAATAGAATTTATAATAGAAATGCTCAAAATAACAGTATAAAACATAAATAAAAACTAAAAACAATAGTGAAACATATCATGGTGTAATTGATGTACTCTTGAACTTACACCAAGAGAAATTGTCCCCACATTCTGTTAAAATTTCAGCCCAAAATATGCAAATCTCTAGTCACACGTACCTGCCCAAACAATTTATGTTGCCAAAAAACACATGTTGGTCCTTTAGGGGTTAAGAGTTGATTGCCTTTTCAATGTGATTAGGCCTATTTCAACAATTTTCAATATTTTTTCAAACTAGTAAGTGAAATGGAATAGACATGTAGCCGAAGTCGTTTCATACTTTTGAGACCTTTTCTGAATTGGTTTTGAATTTTCAAAGTTGAAACACATTGGTCACACAAGGAAATATTCACCAATTTTAAAAAAAAGAGCACTATGATTTTCACCCACTTGGACAGGGTGTGGCATGGCATGGCATGGCGGAAGTTTGATGTGCATGGGACAGCAGCAGGCTCCTCAATTCCGCCTTGGAATTCCGGCCCAGCAAGTTAGCACTCGCCACCTGGCCAAGCGGATGGTGGGTGACAGGTGAGAAAAAAATCATAAAAGAAATAGCACAATGTGTTCAAAATTTTCTAGTGTTGAAAAGCTTACTATTTGAAGAACTAATTGATATTTTTATGACCAAATCTTTTATGACCAAATCTTATGCAGTTTTTTACAATTGAATAGAAACCACAATTTTGACCAATCAAAAAAAAATTCAAGTGTTAAGGATAGAAATTATATTTTTGGTGAATTTTGAAGTTATATCTTCAAAATTCATTTGAAGAGAATCTAAAAATATTCTTATAATTTTGACCATACGAATATCTTCTACTTTTTGTGCTTCACATAAACTTCTTTGATGCAAACTTCAAAAAAATTATAGAACTTATATTTTATTACACATTTGTGTTTTGTCCAAACCCCTTGCGCTTTTAGGGGTTAAAAAAGCCCAAATGTGGTGGTGGGAAGATAAACAAGCCCAATAGGTTGGGAAATAAACAAGCCCAATAGGTTGGGAAATAAACAAGCCCAATGGCGGAATGATTGATCTCTAATTGTTTGAAAATTACCTCATTTTTATGACTGTCCACTCAAAACACTGAAAAGACAGACCCTACTTATGATCAATCATAATCCAACCAAAAAGTACAACTTAGATTTTCCAAATGGATTTTTTCAGCAACTTGGCCTAATTCCAAGCTACACTCCACTCTTAGTTTCTTTTAGCAATACTCTTCTTAACTTTCATTCAATTCTTTTTTGTTTTAATCTTYTTCTTTGTTTTACTTCCTCTAATTTGGCTTTCACAAATTCAGTTCCCTGCTCAGTTCGGCCATGTCCTCACAAATTAAATGCCTTTTACAAGATAAATGAATTACACTGCACTCCGAAGATTACTTGCATTCTGAGCATGTCTACAAAACAACTGAATACTAACAGGGAAATAATGAAATCATGGCGAACAGTGACAGAAACACCACAACTGAATAACATGATCGACACAAAGAAACTAAGGAAAAAAGAAACGTCGAGAGCCACTGCTGCTATTGAAGCCATCAGGGCAGCAGTGCAAACCCAAAATCATCTATGCGGATGTTGAGTTTGTCACGCACAAGTTGCAATGCCTTCTCGCGAACCAACCACACACTCTCAGCATCTAGCCCCAAGTCGGCTTCCTTGGAAGTATCCCAGAGTTCTTGTTCTTGCACCTGTCATGTTCAAAAATATTCAGCACCTTTAGCTTCATCCTGGCAGAATCAGAACTTCTAGGAAGATCTAGCATCGCTCTGACAAGAAAATGAAGGCGTGGGATACATCCAGGCCAATAAGCAAGTCCACAACTGATAAAATAGCAAACAGTCTTTTCAAGGGTTAAGTTTTTCAGGGTTACCCATGTGGTTACATCCGATCTACAAAGGGACTCGCCTGAAATCCCGCACACTTTGCTCTGCACGAATTCTGCCTGCATAATAGCAGCACATTCTCATTAGTTTCTCGGGTTCACTTACTTCAACACGCCGATCAAAGAATTTTGCGAACATATCCCTTTGTGTACAAAGCATGCAGGGCCTAAAACTCCCATACTGGCAGGGGTTGTAGATAGTACACGAGGAGGGTTACCAGATTTTGGGCATTTCGATCAATCTGTTTGTCAGGGACACATCGAGCGCCTTGGCGGCGAAAACCTGGAATGCAGCGAAAGTCTCCGTCCCGACAAATTCCATTCTCAGGGCAAAGTCTGCAGTTATCTGCAAACGAGACCATCGATGTGACGACAAATCACAAAGGAGGTCAGCCTCTGTTCACTCACTGACAGTTTCATTTTTCTTCCGGGCTGTGAGAAAACGACAGGCCAGAGGCGTGATTAAGAGAGCCCCCTTCCATGTATAGTGAACTCAGAATATGGTGAATTTTCTCCAGGACAAATTAGAGTCGAGATAAGTGTCGAAATCGGCATTAATGTTGCCGTTTCTCGAACAACATACTCAAATTCCGTAGTCCTCTACTTCATCCTAAAATATCGTCGGCAGAACTATGAATCAGTGGAGTTGAAGTGCAAAATTACAACATCACGTTGGTTTCTATGCACTTCAAAACGGGAAACTCGACGCTCTGAAGTAAGTAAAGGATGTATGAATGCTCCGATGGTTCCTGTCCAAGGGCGACAGTGATAAATATTAGAGAGCAAATGGAGACAAGGTTTAACAATTCAATCAATACAATTCATGTCACCGTTGCTGTATAGCGTTTCCTGTTAAAGTGTAACTTAGGTGAGAGTGAAAACAATCAAACAACTGTCGAAATTCCGACGCATGGCTTTCTCACTTAAATTCTTCTCCTTAATTTTTGCGATTCAGATAGGCTGACAGAGACGATCTCGACAGCATGACATGCGTACCATTCGCCACCGAAACTCACTTAGTAGGCTATATGCGGACTCATACTTGTCCGAACGTACTTATTTATTCACCAAAACACGCAAAGTTCTTCACTGACTCTGATTATATAAATTCGGTCCTATTTGAATTATACTTTTCTCAATGAAATCGATTGACTTGACCATTTTATAACCATGAATTCATGGTCCTTTAGGGTTAGCAGAACTTGTTCCSAAAGTGCAGTCAAGAAGCCCTTCGATGTAACGATCGAAAGCTGGTCAAGAACGTCAACTCCTCTAAAAAAACGTCACAGCCATATGCAAGGCATAGGTGCCAGAGTCGATGCCACATAGAGACGAAAAGCAACATTATTATTCCTCAGAGTCCTCGTCTGTTGCAGTTTTACGGTGAACAAAATGGAGTGAACGCAAGTAAACCCTAAATCTTGCTAGTCCCCGCAGTAAAATTTTAAACGCAAAGAAAATCCATGGCAACGAACTGAGCGAATATAATTTGAAAAACTGCTACTTAGAAAAAAGGCTGAAAGAGGACATAAGCACTCACCACGCACGGGATCCTGCAGGTCATCACAGAATGGCCGGCGAGTCTCCTCCAGCCATCTCACACCTGTGAGAGTCAATTTGTACACGACCACAGCAGTGAGGAAGATAGCAGCGACCTGAAAGAGCTGCTCTTTCCACGTCAAAGGAGCTTCAGACCGTTGCTTTCCCGAAGAATGATGCTTCTTCTTCTTGTGCCGCCGCTCCTTCTTACAGCTGCTCGGCGGGGGCGAGGACGCTGTTCCTGTCGAATTTGTCTCAAGCTTGACCGGCGATAGGATAATAATACACGTAACATTTTGCAATACTTGTGAAAAATAGTCTTGACATCGAATATCATTGGTTGTGTAGGTTGGAAAGGTGTCCGAGTATGGCAAGTGTCGCTGCAACCACTATGACCCCAACGTCCCCAGGAGAGTGATAAAATAAATTATAATCGTCCGGAGAGAATGTGGAAGCTGGGTTATAAATTTTCGTTAACAAAAGCAGTAGCAGGAGAATGGAATTATCATTGGTCCCTCACACAGACATTATGCATGAATCCAGTGCAGTAGAACAAATGAGATTGAGATGATACCCGTCCTGTTGTCTTGCCTAGGTGAAATCTATGCGTTTAAGATAGGTTGTTTGTTTAGTTTTGTTTAATATGCTAAGGTCTAACAAATTGTGAGGCGTCTAGAGGTGCTCTTGATATCACTTGAATTTTTTAAAGACGGGTGCATGGCCTTTGTTTTGTGTCGTTGGGCATTTGGTGTGAACGTTATGGGATTTAACTTAATTACTTATTATTTTGAAAAATTCATAACTTTTGCATTGCCCGTCCAAACGCCACAATACAAACCATTTGCAATCTTTTGTGCATAGAGCTTTCTATTTGTGCAAATTTTTTGGCATTAGAATCTTTAATGTGAATGTTATTGAATTTCAAAGGTTTTCTATTACAATTTAAACACTCTCATTGTATTATGTGAAGGGTATTGAATTTTAAAGTTTTAATGCATAAAAAAATAAAAAAATATTTTTTATTTTTAATTTGGCTTTGGAATCGGCATGGGGCACACTAATCTATCCTTYAACCCTAGAGCGTTGTCATTCATCCTCAAAATTGACAACTTTAGAAAATCGTTATAAAGTGCTATTTGAAAGCATAATTTGGAATTGATATACGAATGAAAGTTGTAGACTAAGAGTTGTAGATTCCATCTGTATGGTTACATTTCTTAATGTTGTCACCATTATTTTTTTATAAATTTGATAACAAGCAAAATATTATCATTTTTGGAGTAAAATTTATTGGAATGGATCTGAAATGAGGTTCTTTCAACATGATGGTAACTTTTTGAAATTTTTGTGTTCTTAAAATCTATGACCTCATTTTGGCAAATCCATTTTTGAACTAAAGTCAATGCAATTTTGGCTTGGTCAACCACTTGACATACTAGTACATTGATAATTTAAAAAAAATATGTACTCTAGTAATACCAAATCCAACCTTTAGATAGAACAAAAACTTAATATAATATCTCTACAGATTAGAAGAACTTTCATCCAAGCAGTTAGCAAGATGAAACTATGGTTTCAATCTGTTCATCATCCAATTTGTGGACGTCGGCACGCTCATGTTGTTTGTTTTGTTTGTTTGATACCTTGATATGTAATAACAATAGTAGAAAATTCACTATTGTTGTTGACTTGGTCGCGTAGATCTCGTCACTTTTTAATAGAAATGTATTGAAATCAAGAGATTTTTGTCAAAATGTGACCGGATCAATGCGACCAAAGCAAAGGAAATATGAATTTTCTATTAGTGCAAACTGTAAGGAGTCCAGTGGAGCTTTTTGTACCATTCAAAAGATCTTGACAAGGAGGGATGCATGGACTTTGTTTTGTGACATTTTGACCTTTGGAGTGAAAGTTATTGAATTTCAAAGGTTTTTAAGAATTGGAAAATGAAATGAAATTACTTTTTATTTTGAAGAATTCATAACTTTTGCATCGGGGTCCAAACGCCATGAAACAATGGCTTCTCCACTCCTTTGTCCATAGAGTTTCTATGCATGCCAATTTCATAGTGTTTGAATTTCATAGGTTGTATTACAAATGAAAAAATAAAAAAACAACTTTTATTTATATTTTGGTTGTGGCATAAYTAGACTATCCACTCACTAGACAATACATGTATAATATATTTTATAAAGTGAGATTTGTTTTTTTTGTGACAAACTGTCGATTCTCCCACTTTTTGTCTTCTAGAATCAATATTAGTATTGCTTGAAAACAATTGGCAAGGAGAGGTGCTTAGACTTTGTTTTGTGGCATTTAGACCTATGGTATAAAGGTTATTGAATTTCAAAGAATTTTGCTAATCACAAAATAGAATGAGTATACCTTTCAATTTCGAAATATTCATAACTTTTGCATCACAAGTCCAAATGCCACAATACAAAGACCTTGCATAGAGCTTTCTATTTGCATCAAGGATGTAACCTCATACCGTGATAAATCCCGTTGCACTCATTTTGTTGTGAAAAGGTGTATTAAAAAATCAAAAAATTATTTTAATTTTTATTTGGGCTGTGGTAACGGCAGAAGACACACTCGTTCAATTGAAGTGAACGTAGGCTTGTTTGGGCTTCGTGAATTTCGGGATCTCGAATCGGGAAGCTGAAGCAGATCGAAATGTCGAATGACACCTGAATCAGCATAGTCTTCGGTCAAGTGAAAGCACGGGAGGCGAGTGGTCATCGTCTGCACTTCTCCAAATTCGCCGCAGCAGCTTGACGGCCGAGCTTGCTGCTCGTGCACTGCTTAAATCGGCTTCCCTCCTCGATTGCGGAAATCCTCCTCTCTTTATGAAAAGCATGGCGCTCGTGCCTAGCCAGCTGCAAGAATTGCTCGTGGATGAGGAGAAGGTCACTCATCATTTCCTGCTTGATAATTCAATTCATAACTGACTTTTTTTGGTTCGAATTAGACTCATGTAMATAATCAGTTTCGTTGATCAATTGGTGTCTCATTCTTAGTTATTTAATTGATWTAGAGCGATCCGAGAGCTATGTGCTCTGAAGAAATTCTAAATCTCCATTGCGAAGAGCTTGCGGAGTTAGATTCCGTTCAGCTTCACAGACAGGTCGACTGTGCCTGGTTAACTGCTCGTTGGTGAGAAGATCATCAGGTCGTGCTTCKTGAATTTGGATTCGTCCCTGGTTATGGTCTAAATTAATTTCATGCTCCGCTAGTGAATAGTCGATTGATAATTCATTTCTGTTTTAGTTTAGAGTGATTCCACATCGCGCGAATTGAATGGCTGTCTGCACTTAGAGAATCCTTAATTCGGCTCTCGCTTGCACTACGAGTTTGCGGAAATTCTTTCGTTCTGCATCGTATATCCGTCACAATTATGTCCATCATGCTAAGAAATTTCTCGTGGATGAGGAGGTCACCATGTCCTGCTTCGTAATTACTAGTTAGCCTCTAAATCTATTTGTCCATGACTTCTATGGCATGGACAAATCTTACAAAAAATCAATTTCGTTCATCAAATGACGTCTCGCTTTTAGACTAAAATTTATATGAGTGATACCTGAGCGCTTGAATAGCTGCGGGAACTTCGGAATCCTCCAGTCCGTGTGGTTGATAACAGAGGAGAAACACGTGATTGTCCTGAAGATCGAGAGACAAACCAGCTAAGTAGTGCTCAGAGTTTATCGTGAAGCCGTGAGCGCAATAGCTGAGTGGAAGAAGTTATCATGAAATTATGAGCGCCATTTCCACTTGAGGCTCTGAATATCCAGTGCTTGGAGGGACTTAGGGACAGAGATTTTTCTTTTGTCTTTGCTTTACGGCATATGCTTAATTGGAGTTTATCATTACTATTACTTGTGGAATTTCGTCCTCAAGCGGTAATGGCTCTGTTTTACTATGTCGCGAGGAGAAAAAGACAGTGTAGACTCGTTAGCACGTGCATGCGAGTGAAGAGATTGAATGCCAATCGAAATCATCTGAGTACGTTAAGGGTATACTAAAATATTGACGTGTTTCTGTAGGCCTCGGAGATTCGTTCTCATCTTCGAAATCAGGGCATGGAGCACCTCCTTGGAGGTTAGCTGGTTGCAAAACGAGCACGATCTCTTCT
Source organism: Pleurozium schreberi (assembly GCA_006891605.1). Lineage (NCBI taxonomy): Eukaryota > Viridiplantae > Streptophyta > Bryopsida > Hypnales > Hylocomiaceae > Pleurozium > Pleurozium schreberi. Next base: position 14,688 of record VACF01000760.1, on the reverse strand, counting down.
CCCTGCGAAATGTACTTAGCAGCATTAGGAGTATTGAGTGGACACTTCACCTAATTATTCTCTGAGTTTCCGTTGGTCTTCTGGTTGTCCTAAGCTAACACTAAGAAGCGAGAAGCGAGGAAGCGTTCATAGAAAATTTAGGTTTCAGGCATCAGCTCAGCTGCTTCACTCCTGTATATCCACTTGCCATCGTTGCGAGACGCAGTTGCTGACGATCGCTAGGATCTTCGCAGATCCAAAACACTCAATAGATTATATGCGCTTACTTTTCCAGTATGGAGCGGACGGACACGTCAGCAACCTGAGGTTTCATTCTCAATCCTAAACCTGCAATTCCCTACGCCAGCCACTCTGAACTATGTTTATCCATTGAAATGTTACTGCATTWTAGTTTATACTTATCGTGTAGAAAATTCTGTGGCATTTGAGAATAGTARGAGTAATCTAAACTGTCAGGACTATAAAAATGACAGTATTTTGCCGAATTTATCGACGCAAAGATTCTTATGTGAATCGCATTGGTGTGTGCACTCGGAATTTCTGTACATCTAATCTAAATCTATTAGAAATTGTAGTAGTATCCAAGAAATTCGACCTAGTCTCCCTGAGTTCTGAAGTCTTCAAGTGGAGCTAACCAATTGCAATGATGAACTCTCAACTTTGTTGCCAATCGGAACACCATCCCTAGGTTCATTCGAGGGTCGGACCCAGTAGCACTAGATTTTCATGAATCACYCCGGAAATAATCTCGATCCGTCACCTTACAGACCTCGAGGTTCAACGCGTTTTGCTGAGCTAGGTTTCTCAGAAATAAATTCGCCCTGCTGAGACATATTCTGKAACATGCTGCTCTCCACTACATGCAAGAAATCTAGGGCGACGTGTTACGAACAGCTTATGATCTATCATAATTCTCGATTATCTTCATCGTATACTATAATCGAATATCTCTCAAAGTAATTTGTTCTCGTCTATCCAAAGTGTGAGGTATGCCGGACTTTTGAATCTGCAGGTCAAGTTCGCTGATTCTTTCGAAATCTGAGGCGACGTGCCGCTACTACACAATGCCAGGAGGGTGTGTTCGTGGAGAGAAATGCCTATTCTCGCATCCAGCCGCGGAGTTTATGTCAGTGGAGATGGGGCAGTCATTCATTCCCAAGCAAGTTGGAGGCACAAAGGTCCATCTCTGTTTTATCCCATTGGAGGGCACTTCCTTACCCAGAATTCTAGATCGAATGAGAGTCGAATTTCTTAATTAATATTCTGAAAGTTGAATATCCTAAAGTACTCACCAACACTTACTGTCTGGTCGCTGGATATTTTTTGCCAAGCYCGCCAATTCTTCGTCAGTCGCTTAAATCTACGTTACTGAGTTTACAATTTGGATATTCCGCTAATGCAAAGTGAAATTGACAATTCAAGCACTTCAATGACCTTTCAAATACAGCGTATTGGCGCAGAGGACTTGGGCAAGAAAATATTCGTGGGAGGATTGTCACCGTCAGTAGAATCTGGTAAGCGCTATCGCATTTTCAATTCCGTTAAAGAATGTGGCCACCAACGAGAAATATCGAAGCCAATTAAGAACCGGAAACAGAAGTATGATTACCGGTAGTTCCCATCCTAAACAAATACATCTCCAGTTGCCTTATCTCTTACAAGAGCGCGACAATTCGGTACGGTACAAGAAATCTCATTTTCAGAGACTCTGTCATGAATAGGGATACAGTATTAGCCAAACACGCCAATTCGTAGATTATGCCAATCTACCATGTTTTAGGGCCTGCTCCATGTCATAATGAGTAACGTAACTATTGCCACCTGCTTGATTTGACGCGCTAAGAAGTGACGTACAGTTCATTGGTCTATCATCCAACCGTACTAGTTGCCCTCTGCAATGAGTTAGACCTGCTGGGTCCAGGGCTCAATCTGCAATTTTCTTGAATTTTTTTTCGTCCGCTCGATCCGATAGAGCGGAGGTCGGCTTGGTTTATTAGCGTTGAGGTAGAAAGAGTCGATCWCAGACCAGCGAGGTGCTTTTCCAATGCGTTACACTCTTTTAAWTCTTTGRTAGAGATTTCAAGAGTGTAAGAGGGACTTTAGTAGACTTTTTTATTTTGTTCAAACTCTTTAGTAKTCACAGATAGTTTCTCGCTCTGACTGTGCCCGTGCTTTGATGTGTAGATGACTTGCGGGATTTCTTCGAGATAAACTACGGACCAGTTTTGGACGCTGTAGTCATTGGGAGCCAGGCAGGTGATCAAATGCAATCTCGTGGATTTGGGTTTGTCACGTTCAAGCACGCAGCGTCGGTCTCGGCTGCAGTGGAGGCCCATTATATTAACATTTATGGAAAGAAGGTATGGTGTACAGAGTCATTACAGACGACGGCTCCCGGAGAAGAGTTGATACTTGCAGAGTTGTATTGCTTGGAAAGATGCACCACTGAAGAAGCTTGAATTTCCGTAGGAGCTTGTTCTGAGATTTTTTTTCCCTCTTAACTCTTCTTTGCATTTCTTTCCCTTGCAGGTGGAAATTAAGGGTGCAGTTCCTCGTTTCGAATTGCCGGTACTAGACGTGTCAAGAGTTGAATCTGATACTCATTCCGACATAGCAATGACTGGGAAYAAAATATTGGATTTGAACGAAGCAGAGGTGCTCGAAGTAGCGACACCAGGATCACTTTGTCTTCCAAAGAATGAACTCCCGCCGTGCAATCAGACGAGCTCGCTGGCCGAACCCCAGAAGACCAGCTCTTTGGAAAGTACGCCTTCCTGTTTGAGTGGTTTTCCTTCAGCAGCGGGGTGCAACTACTCCGGTGATTCAAATTTACAATCTTTAATTCGAGAGGTGCCGCCGGAAAGTGCTTCATCTTCGATTGGATGTCCTTCAGCAAATGTATCCAGTGTCTCTCGTGATCACTCTATCTCACAATCCGTCATGCGAGGGGCGTCATCCAATACTGTGCTCGGAAGGAAGCCGACGTGGTTGAACACTTTCAAGGAGTGGCTTCCGCAATTCCTGTCGAGAGTCTCTATGCGATTGAAGGATGGAGAGTGGTATCCGCTATCTTCTCTCAAAGGAGATTACAGAGCAATATGCGGTTTGGAGCTCGATCATGCCTCACTTGGGTTCGAGAAGCTCAGCGACTTCGTTCGATCATTCCCAGAGCTCTGCAGAATGAAGATTGTTCCTGTGGGCAGGGGACCTGCCACTCATATGGTTCTACTTCCACCTATAAATCGAAACATTCCCTCAGCAGCTGGTCGCCGAAATCTTTCAAACATTACAACCCGTTCCTTAGTGGACGGTACACGCTCATACGCAGAGGTCGCCTGCCACGGTTCAGGTSCAAGACTCGGCAGGTCTGATGCGGCACCGCCCTCTAATGCTGCATTCTGTTCAAGCGGTTCTAATCTTGGTCATCAAGGAAAGCATGCAGGAGCTCCAGCACCATCAGGTGTTATGACCACTTCGACTGACCATCAGCCAAATTTTTCTTATTGCCTTCATCAGGGCTTGTCGTTGAGAGGACACGGACCCWGTGCTGCAGTAGCAGGCGACACTGCAGACCTGAAAGCAATGTGTGATGGGCCACCGAAAGCTTCGTTGACCTATTCTGACGGACATAGTCGRAGTGGATTAAACAGCGGAACTCCAATGACCTCTAATTCTAGCTCCTCCAGTAGATGCCGATCAGCCAGTGAAGATACATTGGTGCCAACAGATGACAAGGAAACCTTGTCCATTGGTGAGACGAATTCTTCTGACATCAATTCTGGACTCGCCAAAGAGGATGTGGCTCTGTTACTAGAGCTGATATCTCGGCTGAAGATGACGGGAAAAGAACATGCGCCGCCTGCCAATCACGCAGCAACAGGCTCCTGGCCTGCTCCTGTGACGATGCACGAAGCACCACCAGGGCAGTATTCGCAAAAGTCGTCTAAGAATGTGGACAATGAAAGGGAGAGATCTATATACTCCCCATTTATCGAGAAGGAGCCAAAGACACCAACGCGCGAAAACAATCCTCCCACTACCCCTTTTAATCATCCTTTCGCTGGGTTTCTTTCAGAAAATTTCCCCCCTTCAAGCATGTGGGGACAAGACCCAAAGAGGATGAAGGTAAGTGGCTATGGCATTCAGGGCAGCGGAACTGAGACTTACAACTCCGCGTGTCAGCTTTACGAGGTATAACACGTCAGCCCCGAACACAATTTCCTGARTCTGTATAAGCTTGTTAGTGAGTGATGTTTCACACGACTCGGAGTTTGGGCTTGCTAGTCACGAATTGCTTGCAAGCTAYAGGGAGTATTATGTCATGCACTGAGCATTTGTTTTTATTTTTCGAGTGTTAACCGAGGCGCCTRTCATTAYCTTGCTACAAAGCCGAACGTTCTCAATTGTACTACAATCTGTTTGGCCAGGATTCTCCTCAGAGTAACGAATCGAATTTCGGCACACCCAGTGGATACTTCTCTGCTTCATCAAGCCCAGCTCCAGGCCTTACTTCAAAGACGACTGGGATATGTGAGATGTGCTTTGAGAGACAAGCTTTATGGGTTGCGGTTCCTTGCGGTCACCAGAACATGTGCTCCTTTTGCAAAAACAAGCTGCGTCAAGGAAATCAAGACCATGCCCAGTGCTTCGTCTGTACAGGATCTGTGGAGCGTTGGATTGCCCTTCACTAATCTAGAGAAGATGATCCTCACGCTCCGTTCCCCATTGAGAGTCATCAAGGAGAAGGACCGCCCATTCGAAGTCTCTTGGGGGTAGTTACAAGTGAATGTCGCAAGCAGCGCTCTGATTTTTTCTAAATGGCTGCCGTGAGGTATCCGAGGGGATAATTTCTACACAGCAGCACCGACATTGGCACTGCTGGAAAAGTTTGTTGGAGTCTTGCTCAATGTGGAGTAGCACTTTCTAACAACCCTCGAACAATGTTTCAGAATTGTTCTTTAATAGCTCACAGTTCAAGCTCGCAAGCAAAAACAGTTTTGATGTGGAGTTCGATCAATCGACTCCTTGCATTTAGATGCCYTCGACAGAGACGTGGTACTTTCGGAAAGTGGTAAATAGTGTCAGTTTCGTTCGTTGCGTTCATCAAGTTTTTCTCAGCCCCTATAGAAAAGGTTTGGATGAAGTCAGCAAACTAAAAAAAACTTTTTGAAGCTTAATTAGTAGATTGGGAAGCAAGGCGTTCAAATAATTTTAGGTGGTTACAAACTTCGTAGCTTTTTCTCTGTTCTGATATTGCTCATGATTTGCTGGAAGATACAATTGGTGTCAGATGGACCAATAATTCGGCAATTCAAATTGTTTGCTCTGAGATGAAGGTAGGACTAGTATGATTTGTCTGTAATGCAGTTGACTACAGGAATCCCTCCGTTCGACTTAAGCCAGTGCATGGCAACCCTGAGCATCACTTCAATCTCTCTGACCAGAAGATTAGCATGCCATTTCCTGATGAATGGACTTGATTCGCAGTTTCAGCATTCGATGAAGAAGGTACGGAATCACAACTGTCACCATTGACACCAGCTCTGTGCAGTTGCTACATTTTCTGACTTTCTCAAGTTTTGGTTTTGGTTTGGCCTGCCAGAGCAGTAGACTATCCGATGACCTCAGCTTTGCTTTGAAAGGACTAGATAGCTCTGAATGGCTGTCTCTTCTGAGGTGCGGTGGAAAGTCTCCCGGCCCTCTCTCACACTCGGAATGATGACAAGCTAACAGTACATCATGTGCAGAACGGACGTCTTGCTACCAAATCGTTGATTATTTACAATTATACAGGATCTTGAGTAGATTTGAGTTTTTGCCTCTCCTTTGAGTATTAAAGCTATGCTGAGGCTGACGGAGATTGCACTCGATTCATGCATAATGTCTGTGAGGGACCAATGATAATTCCATTTGTCCTGCTACTGCTTTTGTTAACGAAAATTTGTAAGCCAGCTTCCACATTCTCTCCGGACGATTATGATTTAGTTTATCACTCTCCTGTGGACTTCATCCTTTAGAGGTTAAATAGTCTTTAGGACCATCATCAAAACATAATTTTGGTTCAAATACGGTTAGTTTTTATGACAGACTCATCTACAAACTTGAATGGAGTTTCACTTGTTGTTTCAAAGAAAAAATAAACATATCGTTTGTAGTGAGTTGCCCAAAATTGCTATGTTGCCAAATAACGCAACTTCATCCTTTAGAGGTTAACCCCTAAAGTCCCAAGGCCTTTTTTCTCTCAAAATCCATTCAAAATTGCTATTTCTATTGCAAGGTGCAAAGCTTTCAAATTTTTCAATTTTTTAGCATATCTAACCATAGGATCTTGCACTAGACTAGTATATAAATGTGTATGAAAATTTTCACAAACTTTGACTACACGGATTGTAAGATATCTGCGTTTAAAGTGAAAAAAACAAGCTTATTTATACATTCTATGAGTAGATTTTTTGGCTTTGGAGCTTCCTAATCAAATATTTTTGCTCTACTGAGCTTGAAATTAAAATTTCATGTGTTGAAGATTCAAGTTGAGGATTAGAGGAAAAAATTTCAAGAAAAACACACTTGATATTCAAACATTCAGAATTTGTTAAGTAGAAGTAGGTCCAAGATTGGAAAAAAAAACTAAATGGTTAATAGCTCTTAGATAGGATTGAAACACAATAATCCCAACGGTAASATTGTTTTGGCAAGTAAACTTAACCTTGTCCAACAATTTTTTTCAAAAAATTGTGAAAATTGCATTTAGAAATGAATCCTATAAGTTGTTATTTCAAGAGGATGCTTAGATTGCCCGAAAAAAACGATTGTCCATAACTTTCTCATTATTAGGCCAAATAGAATGAATCAAAGCTTAGGATGTACACAAAAATATAATCTTTGAGAAAAAAATGAAAAATAAAAAAATAAAAATCATATTTTTGTGATTTTTTGTTTCTACCTGACGAACTAAAATTTATGCATAGTATGGCATAACTTTTGCCCACGGGCACCAATTGAGACAAAATTATATTTTCAGAAAGCTAATGTGGTTTTCTATCATCATAAAAAGTTTCAAAAAATTATGTCAAAAATTGAGATCACACGAGCCTGCCTGAAATCTCAAGTGTCCCCCGAGGGGACACTCGGGACTTTACGGGTTAAATAGTCTTTAGAAGGACCATCATCAAAACATAATTTTGGTTCAAATATGGTTAGTATTTACGACAAACTCATATACAAACTTGAATGGAGCTTGTTAAAATGCAAGAACATCAAAAGAATAAATTAAACTTCAAGGTTTCATGGAGAAAATRTATAAATGCCATTAGGGCTAGACAAGAACAAATGAATGAAAAAAAGTGTGGATGCCAATGTGTTGGATAAAAACCTAATGTATAGAAGAACCTCTCTAACTTAGTAGGGTCGGAACCGCTTGATAGTATATCTTTAGAGAAGTTGATTGAATAAGAGAGGGTTTGTCCTACACAAGAAGTTGCTACAATAGAAMATGTTTCACATTTTTAGGAAAATGACCTTAGGCATCATGACCAAGAAACTTATTCAAAAGAATATTTAACCTTTTTTTGATAGGATGTAGGTCCACCCAAGTTTCCTTGGCAAGCTTTTGTTTGGTGCTATTACATATTTTATTTCCAAAGTTAGGATTGCTCGGCCCTTTCGGTTTAAATCAGTTTATTGGCTTAGAGAGAACCAAGTTAGAGAGATTCTATTATACCTTAGTTAGCATTTAACCCTATAAGAGTATAAGGGCATGAAAACCCTTTGCGGCCATATAATATATCATGAATATGGTGGTATTTGATCAAAAAGACATTGACGACATATTTTTCAATACAAAGTAAATGAATGATCTTGATAGTATGTAAGTAACAATGTAGAACCTTTCATATTACAACCTTTTGTGGTGCAAACCTTGGAGTACGAGAGTTTGTAGACAAAAGGTGGCCCATGCACATGATGCAAGATGAAAAGACACATGGACCTATGGCCTCTCTAAATGTAAACTAAATGCAATAAACCTCTCTTAGTGCAAAATCCCAAACCCTTGCACTAAGAGAGGTTCTACATGTATCTAAAGGTGCTGAATATTTTTGAACATGACAGGTGCAAGAACAAGAACTCTGGGATACTTCCAAGGAAGCCGACTTGGGGCTAGATGCTGAGAGTGTGTGGTTGGTTCGCGAGAAGGCATTGCAACTTGTGCGTGACAAACTCAACATCCGCATAGATGATTTTGGGTTTGCACTGCTGCCCTGATGGCTTCAATAGCAGCAGTAGCTCTGAAGTTTCTTTTTTTTTTTAGTTTCTTTGTGTAGATCATGTTATTCAGTTGTGGTGTTCCTGTCACTGTTCGCCATGATTTCATTCTTTCCCTATTAGTATTCAATCGCTTTGTGGACATGCTCAGAATGCAAGTAATCTTCGGAGTGCAGTGTAATTCATTTATCTTGTAAAGGCATTTGTCAGGACTCTTGTTTTCTMTATGGAACACCTAGCATGGCCGAACTGAGCAGGGAATTCGGCGGGTTGCTACAGGTCGAAAGAGTTTGAATGCCCGTTCGCACTGGCAGTGACGTATCAGCCTATTGGATGTCGGCTCAGGAAGGGCATCAAAGCCAACATATATGGCATACTTCTGAGTACTTTCATTGTATGTGTCCTCACACGTTTTAGTTAGTTGAGCAGAAGCTTGTTCTGTTATAGGATATACCTTTGAGCTACTTACAAGCAGGATGGATTGGTTTTTGAATCATTGATCCTTTTATTCGAATATGAGGCAGATTTCCTATTTTTGGCAATTCATTTTCGTTGCTGTGTGATGTCCTGGTTCATGCAGGTRATTTCTGTAGCAGTTTATATCCTCAGAAGCCTGGAGTACAGAAGGCTTGCGAATCGAGCAGAAGAGCTCTATATGCAGGTGGCGAACCCTTTCTGTGCGTCATTTCTTCTGTCTACCATAGTTATTGACCTCAGGTCTCCCTTAGGTTTGTGCGGTTGTTCATGGGGTTTTCAAGTCATTTACACTGGAGATCAGTTTCCGCTGTGTTTGTTCGTTGATGGCGTTTATAGGCTATTAGTAAGTGCAGTTTGCTGGATGCTTCCACTTTACGTCGCTTTTCTTTTTCTTTACCCATCGGTTAATGACTTGTGAATTGATGCACCAGAAAAAGTCTTCTGAGGTGATAGTTTGGACCTTTTCGTGTTGCATCATCAGAGAAACCTTTTCSTGCTCATGTCAGTACGTAAACCAGGATTCTTGCTGTGCCGACGCAGGTCTGTGAGGTTCTTGAAGAGAGGGCTGGGGGTGCTTCTGGAGAAACGAAGTGGGTGGTTTCCTCCAGGTTAAGAGATCACCTACTCCTTCCAAGCGAGCGAAAAGTATCAGCACTTTGGAAGGAGGTACAGTACACACTTTATGCCAATGGTGTCGTGTCTATCCGCTTGACGAATTTGTAAAGAGAAATTCACCATTGAAGAGTGACTTAGACTTTCCTTGTTTGACTTGTTCAGGTGGAGGGATTGGTGCAAGAAGATTCTCGAATCGACCAGTATCCGAAGCTTGTGAATGGAGATTCCCGCGTGGTGTGGGAATGGCAAGGTAATATCCTATTTAGACATTGCACTATCGAAATTTTTTTCACTGTTTATAGGGGTGTTCAGATTATCATTTGTAGATAAACATCTTTCTCTACGCTAACTTGTTTTTCACTTCTCCTGGTTTCCTTATTAATAGGAGAAGGAACTTTGCGGACTCCAACGAAAGACATGAAGCGATAGACAAGGTTTTGACATTYACTAATATACTTCCTGCGGTTCCAGAGAATGTATTATGTAATGACTTATTGAGTTTTATGAATATGCCAGCATGTTTTCAATGGGTTCTTGTAGTATTCTTGTATGGACATCAAAGAGAGTCTTTAAATCGCTTTATACACTGTTTCTTCCTCACATGTCGATGTTGACTCTGTTGTGGGTGCCTTCGTTTTCGTATTTGTTGTCTGGTCATTTCTCTTTTTCTTTTTAAAACGAATCCCAAGCACGACATTAAATTAGATGCGTTTGAAGCTCATAAAATTTAAAGTCGCCATTGTTTCTGATGCTCTTTGTTGTATTGAAATTCTTGCTCTTTCTGTACGGTACAGTACAACTCTAGTGAGCTAGTGATAGTGAGCTTATGATTGTTGGAGGCCCAAGACTAGAGTCTTAAAGCAAAAAAATTGTGGGAGTCACGGAGGTAAGTCGAAGCTTACCTCAAATATCATCAAAAAATTGCCAATTTTGTAATTGGCAGTTGCCAGTGTAAATTTTGGCAATTTTAAATTCTTTTATGATATTGACAATGATAATTTCATATTTTTGGATTCTTTTTGTCAATTATGTTTATCATGAACTCCAGTCTTTGAACCTGAACATGCATTATATGGCTGTGAAATAAAAATTGAACTCATTTTTTAATGCAACAAATATTTTAAATGCAAGGGCATTAAAATATAAAAATGGTCCATATTTGCAACCTATACTCTCTCTAGAATGGCTGATGCAATTCCATGCTCTCAATTCAAAAATAAAAAATATTGTGAGACCCTACATCATTTACATGTTTGTGAAATTGTTGATATTTCAAATTCTATAAATGTTTATTTCCTTGAAGTTTTGCATACAACAATCTAAAACGATGTATACCAAAATGCTTAGGCACAAAAAGTTTGTCTTAGGGTTCTAACAAATGATTGATAAAGGAATTCTAAATCATGGTGAACAAAACCATATTTTAGAGATGGCTAACTTTGATATTAATTTTCTTTCAAATCAAAACTATTTTTTTTTATTAAACTTCCAATTTAATGTGTAATATGTCACTCACTACAACTTTTGTATATCTACTTTTGAACTTTGTCCATTGATGCTTATGATATGGTTGTTTGAATGAAAGCGTTTCAAATTTGTACTCGGTTTTGATTGTCATTGTATATACCTTTAACCCTTGCAAGATATAAAATTTTCTCCACATCTTCTCAAAGAAGTGGAGAACAAGATCCTATGGTTTCATGTGTCCAAAATTGTTGTTTTCCTAAAATTTGATACTTGTATTATAAATGGTAAGTTTGGAGTGTTTTTTTTATGAAAAACTAGTCAAAAAACTTTAAAGTTTCATGTGTAAAATCAAGTTAGCTTTCATCTCCAAAAATTGGTTTGAGATTCCAAGCCTCCAATTAAAATTTATGGACAAAGTTTAGAGAGGATTTGGAAGATATTTCTTCTTTAACATTTTCAAACATCATCTTTGAATTTTGTCCATAACTTTGAATTGGGGACTTCAAATCTCAAAAAGATGTTTGGAGATTAAACTTAACATGATTTTGCAACTCTTTATAGTTCAAAGTTTTTTGAAAACTTTTAAACTACTATGCCTAAATGAGGTCTGAAGTTCTACCTTGTATACAATTCTTAAGTTTTGACAATGAGTGGTCAAGCTCTTATCTTCAAGTTATGCCATATTTTTGGAGGATTTATGATAGACAAATGGATTTCGTTATAAAAATGACTTCTCCACCTTCAATTTGCACTACTTGTCAATGGAGAATTGGAAATTCTTTCATTTGGCCATAGAAACCTTTTTAATGGTTGATAGTCAAATTATAAATTGATATTGGTGACATTTTCTTTAGATTTGACAACTTGGTCATTCAATTTTTTTGTTGATTTTGGCAATTTTTTTTTCCGGCTCTTTTTAAAATAACCATTTTCTATCAACTATGCCCTACAACTACGATAATAATACAACACCCACTTGTCAATCCTCAAAGATTTGCACTAAAATTAATTCACGTTGACTGTCACTCTTTTCATTATGGACAAAATGAAGGATTTCTTACTTTCTCTCCTATCAACCAACAATGTGAAGCTTCAACACAAGGACAATTTGAAGAACATTTGCAAGTTGTAGAGAAGCTATGGTACCGAGGAAATCTGTTGCAAAGGACAAAGAGGTATGTTTCTTCTCTTTTGATTTTTTTGTAACCCTTCTATAAACTTGTAATTTCTTATGACTTTTTTTCTTCTTCTTCTTTAGAGCGCTCAGAACGGGTTGCCTTTGAGGCGCAACAACAAATTGCTATCAAAACCAGACATCTATTGAATCTCTCCCAACTTCTTGTAGCCCTACACCTCCATGTGCACCAATTCCAATATTTGACTATTCCACACTCTTGTACGTGCCTCTTGTACAAGTTCCAATACAAGATAATTTATTGCTTGAAGATGGAAAGGAGATTGGTGAATATGACAACAACTTTTTTGACAACCAAGAGAAAGATGCAAGAAAGCGAGAATCTTTGTGTGCAGAATTGAAGGAAGATGAGATTGAAAGAGACTATCCAAACAACAAATCAAGAACACTAGAAGAATTGTKGTGGCTACTAGAATTACATCACTCATTTGTAGCTCACAATTTTGTACCTCCTATCAATACATTTCAAAATTCTTGAGACACAAGGAGTGTGAGTGCTTTATATCCACATTCAATATGAAAGGGGAATACAACCAAGTTTTAGTTTTAGTTCTGTATCAATAATTGCCTAAACGTCAATTCATTCTGCCTCTTGGCAATGGTACTTTTTTATGTTTTTCAGTGACTTACACTTATAGAATGATTCACAAAGTTCAACTTTCAAACGTCATTTTTTGGTCAATGGACTAATTAATTAAGCCACTATGGYAATAAGGAAAGAACTCATAGACACCAACTTGCTTCAAAAATGATGCACCAAATCGTGAACACCTTGTGTTAGGGGAGACAGAAGGCCTCTTATTTATAACAAGGCTTCAACCAAAAGATTGCAAAATTCCAAATGCCAATGCAAAACCTTAAAAGAGAGGCGCACGAGGCTTGGCGATCGTGGAGGAGGGAGCTTGCAAAATCTGTTGTTGCGAGGCCGGCGTCGAGCGCGTCTCCGTCGCGAGCACGGCGCACACGAAAGAGCCAGGCGGGAGGCAGTATCTGTTCAGTACGTTACCGGTCGCCTTAGTCGCGGCTGGTCGCGGCAGCTCACGGCGCCTGGATGGATGAAAAAAAGTCTAAGAAGGCATCAGGAAAGTAACCCCCCATTGAACAATACTGTTTTAATGGGTTCACAGTCCAACTTTGAAAATGTATTGTTGTAATACAACATTAGTACTAATGTAATGGTATTTCAAAGGGAGGCATTGTATTAGATTGTATTAGTACCGATGCTGTACTACAACTGTACATTTTCAAAGTTGGACTGTGAGCCCATTGAAATAGTACAACATTAGTACTAATGTAATGGGGTGTTAGTTCCCGATGAGATTCCCTTTACTTTCAATTGGCCCAACCCCAATACCTTTCTCCTGAAAGATCAAGGCCTTTTTTTTGCCAAAAAGAAAAGCAAAACTGCCATTTCTATTGTAAAGAGTAAAAAAATGTGAAAATTTCTTTTTTGCACATCTAAAATAGGGTCTTATACCTTACTAGTATGGGAATATGCGGAATAAATTTCAAAAAATTTGACTGCACAAATTGCAAGATATCTATATTTAACCTCTAACCAAGGCTTTTTTTTTTCTCATTTATCATGAAGTGCCAAAGTGGCGATATAAAATGTTATAATGGTGCTCTAAATTTCAACATTCGTTCATATTAGATGGAAAATATTACATTAGCACATATCACTTCCCAAGTTCACTTTTCTATGAAAAAATATCCAAAATGGTGGTGCTTTTTTGCAATTTTTTTCCTAAATAAGGTGGACACATGCTTGAAAAATTTTGAACCATTTGGAATTGTACAAGGTATAGCAAAAAAATAGTATGTAGACAATAGTAGAGAATGATTCAAAATTCAAAATTGTTGAGAATTTAATTTTGGGAACTAAAAATGCCAATTCCAATGGTTGCGATGTTTTATTAAACAATCTACATCCTAGAGTTTTATTTTTTTCCAAAAATATTGAAAATTGTGTAAGACAAAGGACTTTAATGTTTGATTTTGCCCCTAAAGAACTGAATGACCGTTGAATGTATGCAGGTAATCTTGAATAGGTGCATATGAAGTAATTTCTTAAAGAATGTTCTTCAAATTTTGATTCAAGTTTTGAACATGAACCTCCTACAAAGAAATGATTTTTTTTTTCAATTGGGTGTTGGGATCAAAAGTTATGATGCCCTAAACTTTTCAAGGAGCTCAGGCAGTTTCGGATAGCTTGGGGCATCATATGCAAAACTACTCCTTTAGGGCTGAAATTAGGGGGGGGGATAATTTACATGATACAAGATGCAAAGTTAAAAAAAAAATAACTATTTTTTAGTGTAAAAATCTCATTCTAAAAGGTTTTCAAGTTTGTTGGCCATGTCAGGCAAGCTTAAAAAAAACTTTCTCTTCTAGCTTTAAACATTATAATCTTCCAATCCGTGCAGTCAAAGTTTTTGAAATTATTTTAACAAATTCCCAAAGTAGTCTAGTATAACTTCTGGGGAACCTTGAATTCTTCAATTTTTTTTCTCATTGTCTTAAAAAGTGTCCTTTTTCACAATTTGTGCCCCAAATAAGCCTCGGTTCTGTGTAGTTTAGAGTACTAGAGTTAAAAATCCGTAATTGCCTACAAACAAAAAATCCTCTTAATTTTTGACTCATTGATCAAAATGGAATGATTAAAAGCTTTT